>CABFWB010000986.1:112401-125451 GCA_902151455.1 Timema bartmani
GAAAATGAGCATTGAGTTTTTCCTTCGAAAATGAGCATTGAGTTTTTCCTTCGAAAATGAGCATTGAGTTTTTCCTTCGAAAATGAGCATTGAGTTTTTCCTTCGAAAATGAGCCTTGATTACTGGAATGTTGACGTTTGTAACATTTTAATTTGCTAACTTTTCACATCTAGTCTTAAAGAGTCCATTCATCTCAACATTGATTAACTGAAATATTAAATACAAGATTATGCTCGAAACAAAAATCTTCTCAAATTATGGTGTCCTGCATTTTTTTTGGTTGTTTTTAACGACGGCAAAATGGGAATCAGTTTAATAATTGCTTGATTTTAAAATCATTATTTTTCAATTTTTTGTAATTTTTAAAATTCAGTGAAATGGCTTCAGTGATCTCAAATAATGTTTTTTTTTCTAAACGCAATTAATAACACAAAATAATTTTATCATTATATGACTTTGATTTAAAGTGTATTAGTTATCTAAGCTAGAGGCTATCTGGTGCTAACGGGGTGGGGGAAGAGGGGATTCTTAAGAGGCCATTATCGACATACCTCAAGGGCTCCAACATATGCTTGTTGAGTTAATCGAATGCATTGGCTATGTACATATATACACAAAAAAAATTATATTCATACACCGATCCTATTTGTTTTACATTTATTCTCAAAAAGATTTTAAAAATCCTCCAAGACATATTTTTATTTCTCAAACTTTAAGAAAATTAATATAATATAAGCCTCGGATTGTAACAGAAGTTTTATTAGGATAACATAAATCTAAACAGTGTTGATACTAAACAAATTATAAAACAGTGATAATGTGTGAGGTTATAATATAGATTGTTGAAAGTAAACTATATTTTATTAGCTACTATTTATTCAATTATAATAATTGATATTACAACTTTGTACATTGTTCCAGAATTTTTTTAATTTGTTTCATGTGATTTTAACTGCTTCAATCAAAATATTTTAGTAATCAATCAAACCATCAATATTTTTTCACAATATATATTAATTCAATAACAAGAAGTCTTTAATAGCTTTATAAACTTCAAACCTATATTTATTTTGTATTTCAGTTTATATTACACTACATTAAATTCAGTTTACATTAAACCAAACTATTCATTTTTTCATCACTTTGTATTTATTCAATTAGTTATATAGCCTCTCTCATTGTCTTTGTGGATTTTAATTTGTATTTATTATTTTACTGTGTCATCGCTGGAACCCTGATATTACAGATTACAGATATTATGAACATCCAAAAGTGAGAGCTGAATTTTAAAATTGTAAAATTATAAAACATACTGAAAACATCTTATATTTTCGCTGCATCTTTGGCAAATTTATGTTACTAAGATTTTAAAAAAATTGGCAATCCTAATCATTAATACTATTCTATAGTGTGAAAAACAAAGAATATTCTAAAATTTCCACGTAAAGACTGAAATTTCTATGAAGAAGCCCAAAGGCTTGGCGGAAACCCCAGTTTTTTTTTTCTTTAAAAAAACGCTATCTTAAAGCAACGAGAGAATAGGTTTTGCAACAGTAAGGCAAGGCAGAGAGAACTCCAATAGATCTGCAGTGCCTTCAAAGGTTTATCGCTGAGTATGTAGTTTTACAGAAAAGCTTCGAGGTGATCCAGATCTATAGTCTACCTTTCTCTCCACTCAAACCACAGTAACATTTTACTCACATTCTCTTTATACGAAATAACTTTCTAATTTCTAAACAAACAATGGCACAAAAGTTACTTGGGAACAACCTAGATGTATATACAACTTAATAGACGAATGGGTGGGGGGCTGGGCGGGTGGTTGGGAGCTTTCCAGCCTCTAAAAGGTGCAGATGTTGCCAAATTTAACGCGAAACCGTGCTCCTCTTAATAACCAAGTTCTCTGTGCTGTGAGAAGGATAAAAGGTGGGTGGGGGGGGTTGAGGGGTGGATAATTAGCACGTACATCCAGAGATATGAAGTAAAGAGGGTGTTGAAGGGTGGCCGGGGAGGGGTGAAGAGGTGAGGGTGTTTTCAGAAGAGGCAACATCATGGGTGGTGTGGAAAGGGTGGGGGTTAGAGTAAGGATGGAGGCAGGGGAAGGGGGGAGGACTTTTGTTTAGTAATTTTGTTAGCATCTTAATCTAAAAGGGCTCTCACTACTTGTTTCGTTTCAAGAGTTTTCGCTGAATAAGTTTTAAAGCTCGGATGGTAATCATTTACGACCTTTTGTATTGGTTTTTAATTCCTTTTTTTCGTGAGTGTTACATGAACTATGATTTTGTCAAATAAGAGTAGAGAGTTGTTTTTGAACTTGATTTACATTTTAACAATTACGTAGTGCAGAGGCGCTAAGTATTTACTATCCCCCTAAAATACATTAAAAATATAAGAAGGTTCGACAAGCACATCCGTAATATATACAGCCACAAACAACACTTAACTAAAAATTCGTACTTCACAGGAAGCTCTAAATATTTTTTTTATTGTAGAATGAAATGCAATTTTACATGATACCATTAGTATCATTATTATACTCTTAATGTAAGAGTCAAGATAACAAAACTGTATTTTCTTTTCATGCCTTTGGTATTGTTCTAGATCCTCTCTAGCTGTAGCAAATTCCCATTTCAATTTATAAATTTCCTTATCACGCATCTAATTGAAATCTTCCACTAAAGCTCTTGTCACGGCCTCCGTGATATTGGTGATGAGAAGAAAAACAATGTGTTTATTTTTCAAGGCCTCATAAGTTCTCCAGCACCAAGGCTTGCAAAATCAAATTTTTGGCAACGGTCGACCTGTTTAACTTTAATGCTCTAAATACGTTTTATAACTTTATTTTAGTTGAAAATAGCACACAACTTTAAAGGTATAATTACTAATATCGTACAATTATAAAATATAACTGAAGTTTCTTTTTCACAAGAACACTGCTAAATAAGAACTTCACACCTACAATTACTCAAATGAACACGAGTCACACACATAAACCAACCCAGTATGCCATCCTACTACCAACAGATCACTGAAACTATAATAGTAGCAAGACCATTGAATATTAGACCGTGGTCTTCCTTCCGTCTTATTGAGGATTCACACGCTCGCTGTAAAACGAGAGCAGTGCTGATATTTGGCCACGTGATAGTTCTAATCCAATCAAAAGTATGTGTGGCCAGCGTAGCCCGCACTGCTTGAGTAAAGATAATCTCAACTGTTCCAGTGCTTCTACAGAAAACCGGCCAAGAAGACCCAACCGGCGCGTGCGCAAACTTTCAAACATGCGTTATTTATAAACACAGCACATTCTGACGATGGTCAAATTTATGATTTAAAAACGACATTTTATTTGAAGCCATGGGTTTTATCGATGACAAAATCAAACCCAGGAAGTGAGTAGATTATATAATTTTATTTTAAATACAGTAACTTGCACTGATTGTAAAATTTATGTTTTCATGTTTGACGTTTCAATGTATTATGGGTAAACAAAGATTCCCAACTTTCCGCGATTGTGCGAATAACTGCACCACATATAAGTGCGGACTCACTGTAATGCTTTCAAATTATGGTCTGACACTTCGTGAAAACGAAATGTTGGTAAGAGATAAATTGATACCATAAACATTTTATATTAAAGGTAATCGTTATTCCTATTATTATTTTATGATAGTTACAATGATAGGCGACTATTAAAAATAGTTAAAATTACTGCTTAAAGTGAAAAGGTATAAATAATAAAAAATTTAAGGTCGTTTATTGACTACATTAACATAAATAGACTTGTGGAAGTCCTTATCACTGAGTTGAAATATTTGTGTTAAGATATTTTTCATGTAGTAACAAAAAATTTGTCTTATAATTTGGTGTGTTTAGTTATACATAAAAATATTTTATGTAGTACAGAAACATTTTATTTACAAATATTTTCTTTCCGCCCCCACCCTCAAAAGAATCGTTTAAATAATTTGTTTAGTACATCACAAATCGGGCTTTTAAGACTATAAATATTTATTTGCCTACACAAGGCATATTAGTAGACATATCCTTTCTTGATAAACTAGAAATAAATTATAATGTCCATGTTAAAGGGTCTACGCTACATATAAGGTCATTCGATTTAAATATTAAAATCATATGAGACTGTCACAAATATAATTACGCAACTCATAACAAATGTATTTGTTGGAAAACTACTAAAAACAAATTTCCTAGTGTCAAGAGTATCTTAGTGGTCTTTTGAAAGAGATAACTGGTTGGTGTTTTGGATAGTAACATGAAAGTAGCAATAAGGCTCAGGTTTGTACCCAGGAGACCTAAGTCTTAGACCATAGCTACCTGACCGCAGTGCAAAATATTACTTACAGTCTATCTTTCCACTTATCAATCAATGATGGTTAAAAACACAATAATAATATCTACCAGCCCAGAAGAAATCTTTGCCATTAAATGAAGTCACAGAATGTTAACCATCTCAGTATATTTGACCAAGATTCAAACCTCAACTGGTTCATTACTGGTAAAACAGATATAACTAAAACTAATGCAAACCCACCGGGTAGACTCTCAAAACATGAAGCCTAAAAGCGCTAAATGGGTATGTCCTGGGTAATCATATCCTCTTTCCCATTAATCTTTGGAAAATTGAAGAAATATTATAATTGTTTTGATAAGCTAGGGTAATAATTTTTAGAAATTCGAGTATAAACAACAGTTTTAAGAAAAAAGCTATATTTTATTAAAGTGATAACATAACTTAAATGTGCACGTCTAGCAATAATAAAATAACTGCAACTGGCCACGCGCTTTTTTTTTATACATTTTTAAAACAAACCAACGGCAATCCAAATTTTGGTCAATAGTATATACATATACAGATTTAAAATGATAGCCCTGTCGAGATTTCAAGTTTAAACTAAATCCAGCTATCTTACGTTTAGAAATTATTTATGTCTAAACATATTATTGTTTGACAAAAACTTCCAGTGATTTACTAAAATCTGGTTATCCCTTGAAATAAATAAGTCAGAAAGTTAAGCCATGCGTGACAAATTTGTCAAACTAATAACTTTTAATAGTGTAGGGTAAAACCTGTATGGCAGGCTCCACACATCCAAGCTCATGTTAAGGTGTGAATACTAATGCTATCAGCGTGCACACTAATTTGCATGTTGGTTGAGGTCTTAAGTCAAGGTGATAAAATACGTCCCCTTATCACCGTCTTGGCATCTCAACCGCCACGCCGCCCACTTTTCGCACTACCCCCTTAGTCCTTCTTCGTCTAGCTTCCTTCCACTCCCCCCAATAATTATCAACTCGCTTCTTCCGGGAGCTGAAAGGCGGGCGGCCATGTTGCTTCTGTTTCTTATTAGAGTGCAGAGCTGCCAACATACAAACAACAATGAATATTCAGCGGGAAACCTTATAGCACCTCTAGCGGGATTATTAAGAAGCTCAAGTTTAATTTCACAGTGTGCTTTTGGTTTTGGTTTATATGCGTGGCTTGTGATTACGGTAAAATAATACATTCTAGGATTTACAGTCTGTATGGCTTTTGAAGAATTTTAAATTCATAAAACTAAGACTTAACATTCTTACAGAGAAATTCACTCATACTATTTATTACTTATTAGCATTTACCAACGGCTTCACTAGCATTACACAAAACATCAAAACATTCGACAACTTAAAATGCTAGAAAAGAAGAAAGAAGTTTTTATATGAGTACGAAGATTAATAAATAAACGCAAGCACACCACACCCCTTCGCCCTCCACACCCTTGCTCATATCACTTGCCATCTTCTGTTACCGCAATACCAGCCGTGACAAATGTTCACTGCTTACACCAAGTTTTTTCGACACTACTTCGCTCGCTGATGAGATAACGTGATGGTAATTGTTATATAGCTTACCATTGTTACCTGAGAAGTATCTAAGAAGTGCAACAAAAAAGTCCCACCTTAATCCGATTAGTACTTATTGAGTTTGCCGGCAACAAACAGACAGACAAAAATATCTTATTTGGTATTCCTCGAGTTTATACTATCCAGAAATAGGGAAACTCCACAAAATTCAAATGTGCATTATATAACCTAAGAGTTTTATTATTTGAATAGGCTTACTATTCAAGAAACAGAAACTAAGAAAATTGAAAGAAGCACTCTTTCATACTAAAAAAATTGTGCTGTCGATTTATTAGCAAGAAACAAAATTTTATAAATCTAATTCACAAGCAACAATATAAAAGTATTGAAAACATTTAAATTCAAGACACAAATTCAAGCACACGAAAGGTGACTTACATGGAATCATTGTTGCAATGAACAACACAAAATAGAGGTTTTAATTTACTTTCAGAGAAACAAAATTCAATTAATCTAATATTCACGCTAAGCCAATTTATGACTAATGCAAATCATGGAAGCACTAGATTAGCTTAGTTCTCTTTAACCATAAAAAATAATTATATAATTACTCTTAAATGTAATTGGAACAGATATGGTTCCTAAGATTAGATAGTAAATAAACATATAACGGGCAAAAGCCAATGTCTGACAGATCGCCATGTGCATACTAGTTGGGAGCAAAGCCTAATTTGCCGTTACATATCGGGATGTGACCATTTAACAATGATCAAATCGCGAATATCTCATTTCTGCACACCGTTATATCAGGGATGAATGTATTATAATATATTATCATTATTATTATTATTATTATTATTATTATTATTATTACTATGGGGATATAATGCATTACGCACTCTCTATAGTTACTTATAAATAAAATTACGCTAGTAATAACTTTTAATATTAATTATGAAAAGATACCTCAAACGTACGTAAAGTTTAGTGTTCAGAGTGAACAAAAAGCACGTACGTGGCCAGTAACAAATGTTCGTCACAGGTTTCTATTAATTTAAGTCTCTTATTAGAATGAGTCAGAGCTTTATGAAAAGGCGGAAGTCCAACCATCAGTTACTTCGACCAAGGTGTCCATGTGCGTTGTTTAGCAGTTAATTATAAAGTTGCTTTATTAAAAACGTGTTGTTGATATGAAAGAACGGTTTCACGCGAGATTAGCTTAAATGAACAAAAGTGTTTCCACTGATTTCATCAAGGAAGAAAAGTATAGGGATCTAGAGAATTATGTGGAAGGATCGAACAAAAAGTTGCAAAGAAGTCGTGCCAGTGCGAGGAAGTCATGAAAAGAGTACAGGAGAGTAAAAAGTTTTGATGTTTTTAACAATAAATGAGATTAAGATATTTTTGTAGAGCCACGTCTTACTACCAGTTCGAGTTATACGCTGAAAAAGAAATTAAGTGTCCTAACTGAAAATATATGTATGAGTATATATATGTATATATATATTATATGAACGCGTCTTAATTCTTATTTTGGTTATACACCTATGTACTAATTACGCTAAAGGGTTAGGAAAGAGAAAGGTTTGAAATTAGAGAGGTAGTGTACCCACATTTGCGTGGAGAAAGTAGAAAGCAATTAGGTAAAAACCGCCCTTATTACACCCAGCTGGGATCGAACGACGAAATCCCTGTCATTGTAAGTTTAGTCTATTGTGATAGTAGTTCCTTAAATCATGCAGCCATCGAAGCGGTTTTACATATATTAATCACGCTTATTTGATAGTAAAAGGTAAGGTAGAAATTTTAAGAAATGTGAATGCATTTACAAGAAAGGAGAGTGGTAAATCATTTAGGAAAGGAACACAGCACATTCACCCAGGATCCAAACACTCACCTCACTGTCATAGCCAAACCTAAATCGTTTAAAAATTGTTGTTAAGAGTGAAAAAATAGCCCGATCTAAATAAATATGACCACTACCAAAAAAAATAATTTTTATTTTTATTCATCGATCTACACATTTTAACAGTTCATTTTTTATTTAATATAGATAGCTGCAAAACCAAATGTATTTACATTTCCAAATATGTGTTCCAAATGATATCAATATAAGTTCATCTTTTGTTCTCGAATATCCCTTGGTAAATAATTTTTCGTAATTTGGAGCTAATCCGATTGTATTTAAAAAATATAAAACCATGTTCCTCGTACTCTTACGTTTAATTAAAAGGAGAAAATGAACATTTGTTTGAAGTATAAATCTAATTAATAACGGCTTCACCGGTGCTTTTAATATTCCATATGAACTAAAAGCAGTCTGAACCTATAGAGATAATGGAACTCATGCCAAAGGCCAACTTTTTACTCACGTGATTTAACCGCAGAGCAAATATGCCTGACGATATTTATAAATACTGTACTCGTTATTAAATAGCGCTCCCAAAGTTCCAGATAAGCTGCGATTTTGACAAACATTGATTACATACATATTTTCAGATGTCCAATCATAATCATACTATTATAGAGGATTCCTTTCTTTAATATTTATTTCTCTATATTTAAAGCCGAATGTAGATCTGCTCTTAATTAAAAGCCACTTCCAGAAGAGCTTGAAAACTTTGCATGAAGGTTGAGTGGTTTCTACATATAATTATAAAAATCTAAAAACAGCAAATTTTAGAATAGGTTAGGAGGGAGACTATAGTCGAAAAAAAAAGTTATAGATGGGGTAGAAAATTAACTTTGCCAAATTTTAAAGGGACCATCCAAATACTCATAATAGTCTGATAACCTTAACTATATAGATGGGACTCCAGGATACACGAAGGAAGTAAAAATAATTGTCATAGAAAATCTAAATCTGGCAGGTAGGTTAAAGTACAGCCCCCGATAAACAAATAAATTTTAAAATTTGACCTATATGGAAGGCGGGAGGGGGTATATTTAAGGTTTTCATAATCCACCAAGTTTATTTTAAAGCAGCGCACACAGATTCTTGAAATATAAACTGAAGGTTTCTTTCAGGAATTGAATTAGAACTTTTGAAGAATTTTCAAATTTCTTCCCCTAAGAGACTGGAGAAGGGCAGAAAGGTGTGGGACTCAAGGACTCATTCGTAACCGTATCTCTCCAACAGGTGGGCCTAGACACTTGAAATTCCGCCTGGAAGGAAGATAGCTGGATTTCCTCATATAGCTAAAAAAAATACAAAAATAGTCAATTTCAAAATGGGGTCCCAAGGAGTTGGAGGGAGGCAATAAATCTATTTTTTTAGTTTAGGTAGGAAATTAAAATGTTGCCGACAAGTAAATGAACTACTCCAAATAATCTTAAAATTATAAGAAACTTTTTGGGAGGACTCTGGGAAATAGGAAAGTGGGTATAATCAGAAAAATAGCTATTTAGTGTGGTAGAAAATCCAAAATTGGCATGTAGATAGAAAAACATCTTCAGATAAGCAAATAAGTCTCAAATTTCGAGATTGAAGTGTGGGAGCTGAAAGTAGTTTGGGAGAAGGAGGAGATAGAGTAACTTAAAATTCCTCCAAAGCTATTATAGAATTTACCTCTCAGTGTGAAATAAATTTTAAATTTGCCAAATAGATCAAAAAGATCACCCAAGATAACAAAAAAAATTTAAGTGTTGAATGCATCATTAGGGGTCCAATAAGTTTTTTAAAGGTGGTGGAGGAGAGGGAAGAGAGGCTTATAATTTGCTAAACTAATATAAAAATAGTGTATTGTGCTTAGGTAAATATAGAGTTCATTTGTCCACTCTATTTGGGTGTTAGATAAAGATTTTTTTCAAAGGATAATTTACTTTAACTTCTTGATTGCCATAATTGCCTTGGGATTGCGATAGTTAGTTGAGGATCTTACAAGGAGAAACTTTATTAATGCTGGTCACTAGAGGTTTGAACTTCTTCATTTGTTATAGTTTTGTTGCGGCTTACCTACTTACCAGTCTAAAGGTACAGGGCAAACAGCTAGTTACGTAATAAAACGAAGTAGATCTAGTGGCGGACCTTGCCTTGTTTGCGAACCCCCACCCCCTCAGTTTCCTGATTTTTAAAATATTGCACCAGCTTTAATTCCCTCCTCCAATCACATCAAACCATTATTTAATCATAATAAACGTATATTACGTTCTTTGGTGGCCTCATGGTCTCAGGCGTCACTCTCGTCTCGACGACTGGGAGATCAGTGTTCTGATCCTGGTAAGGTGTACTTTTGGTGGTTTTTCCGTGATAGTTCCTCTCTAAAGTGAGTGCACAAGGGGGTTCACTTCCTCTAAATTCAACTTACTTCATCTCTATTTACAGATGTGTATTTATTACATATGCGTGTAACCTAAACAGGTAGTAAGATACGGTGTTATGTATATATATATATTTACTTAAATATTGCTATAATAAAAAAAGTGTTAATATGTTTTTAATGTTTTAGGTTTTGTCTAGTATAAAGTATCATTACTATCTTAAATAAGCTATTTTTCACAATAATCTAATAACATCTGATTTTTATTTTTGGTTAAAAATATTGCCTAAAGCTTCTAGATAATGTAGCCTATATCATGTATAATTTATATCTAAATGTTAGTTCAACAGAAAAATTATTAGAGTGTGCAGTATTTCGAAAATAGAGCGCTTGTTAAAAATCTAAAATCTACTACGTATCCTGCCCACAACTTTATTTTGAGAATAAAGTCGTAGCCTAGTTTACTACATCTCTCGTCCTCAATGTAATAAAATTAGATTTTACCTTTCATCTTTTTTATTGTTTCTTATTTCTTCTGATAGTTATCACCCCTAACATTGCGCACACAAACCCCTCTCTCAACCACTGACCACTACTCTTGTCCATTGCTCTTCCACTGAGTAGATCTGATTTATGACATGAACTGTACAAAGTTAATTAATTAAATACAATTTTATGTGTCTTGGTATTTAAAATATCCTACTAAAAACTAGCTGACATTAGTGAATGGCTTTACTAAATAATTTTGCCTCGAAGAGTAGTCCTTATACTAAACACCCAGCCTTCGCTCCAATATATATATACTAATTCAATAACAGGAATCGGTGGGCACGCAGGTTAAAGCGTAAACCTCCTCAGGTTTATGGGTGAAAAGGGTTTGCGTACAAGCTAGATTTACTGAGAATGGTTTGGCACTAATCCTTATCTAAGTCTCGAGTAATATCATCTAGATACTTTTAAAATCCTTATAATTAACACCCATTAGTGTAATTAATTGCGAATACCTCGCATGGCTGGTCGCATGGTCTAATTCAGTGTTCCGCAAACGGTGAGGCGCGGTGAAGTATTAGGTGTAACGTATGACACGAATAAAGTCGGTACAAGCCGCAGCAGTGCGTCATCCGTATTTCCTCCTTACTCGTTAATGAGAGTATTTTTTATTCTTAGATGGTGTTTCCCCACTCACTCATTAGGAAAGTTAGAGTACATTTCTTCTAAATTCATACCTTTATAATCCTTATCTCAAGAGCGTAACTTATGTGTGAGTATGTACTTGGTCGCGGTGGAAAAGAACACTTACGTGAGAGGAATATTAAAAAAAGTTATTATGTTACAATCTTTAATCTATCTCAAACAAGTTTCCAATATAAAATGTGTAACTGAGTTAGTAAATAAATGTTTTATGACTGTTGTACCAAGCTGTACGGAAGTGCATAAGACAGATTCTCCAGCAACGCCTTACACCTCACGATACAATTCAACACACTTTTAACCTCCCCATTTAACTCAGTGCCAAAGAATGATAGTAATGTAAGAACCAAGAATAAAATTTGAAATCAAATCTTTTTTATTATGGTCCTCAAAATTTGGGGGAGGGGATTAAGGTTTAGTAAATAGAACAGGCTTTTTAATGCTAATCACAGCCAAGTAGCCTATCATTTTAACGGCCTTTGTAAGTAGATTCCACAATCATTTTTTTTATTTTGATAAAACACAAAATTTATAAGTTTTCCTCATGGTTAGTCCTTAATTTATCATAGTAGGTAAGTAGGTACCTACTTAAATAAACGTATTCTCTTAACTAATCTTCACAAAAACTATTGATATGATATATGGTATGGCTTCTCAGAGGGCCTATCACAGCTTGCCTGTTCAGCTTCTATATTCAGTCACTAGAGCGCTTGTACAGTCCTAGTGTCATGTTTGGAATGAGGAATATAAACTGGAATAATGTATAACGAATCCAATAATTCACTGCGAGAAGAAAATGGTTTTCCACTTTATATTAATGTTTTTTAATAACTATTTTCTAGAATAAAAATAGAAAGAAACAAAAATTATATTAAAAATTGTGTGGGTGTATGAGAGAAATAATTCACTGCGAGAAGAAAATGCTTTTCCACTTCATATTAATGTTTTTTAATAACTATTTTCTAGAATAAAAATAGAAAGAAACAAAAATTATATTAAAAATTGTGTGTGTGTATGAGAGAGAGAGAGAGAGAGAGAAAGAGAGAGATAGAGAGAGAGACCTGGCCCCAGTGGCCCTTAAGGACACCAAGATATCCTTAAATTATTCAGATTCGAAAAGGAGTGGGCTATAAAAGCGTCCCAAATTCAACTAGCTATGTCTTTACAAATAACTTGTCAATTCTTTCAAGTCTAATCTAAGTGCGCTAATCTGATTTTAAGACTCTAATTAAAGTTTTCATATACATTTTCAATACTTACCTAATTACTGATTTGCGCACTTAGAGAAGGGACAAGTTATTTGAAAATACATTGCAAGTTTAATTATTAAATCTTTTAGATCTCACTCCTTTTCGAGGGTGAATAATTTAAGTATTTTTGTGGTCCAGAGCTTAGCACTTTTTTTTACATAAAAGGATTTTGGTGGAGTTAAATTTACTTCAGGATGATTAACTACTAACGAACTAGGATAATATATTAAAAATAATATTCATTAAAACTGTTATTAGTGCCACAAGTTGACATTGAAGTTTAGAGTATACTAAATATCACCTATGAGATAACAGCAGTTTAATAGAGAAAAATATTAATCACAACTTGTGAATGTGAGGAATGCCAGGCCTCCACCGTGGTTCGGATTCCACGTTAAACTGTAGGTCCTCCATTTCATCTCACAATCACCCTACCATTGCACATTAGCGTAAGTGCGTATAACCCGAACGGGTAGTAAGACGCG
>CABFWB010000986.1:126729-160045 GCA_902151455.1 Timema bartmani
CCCCCCCCCCACTATTGCCAGAAAATAAAAATAAGTCGAAACTAACTCCTTTATCCGCGTGCCCACAGGTACAGGATTTACTAAAGTCTTTTAAGTAACTTTTTGAAATTTCTTCTTATCGAAATCCTACTAGGGTATAATGCGCTCTTAGGAGACTGCCCCGTGGTATGTTATACAGCTCTGTAACAAACGTCTTATCATATAGCGGTTTTATTTATTCTTCATTATAAATCAGTGGAAATGAAACCAGTAAAATCCGCTTTGGTGGTCCAATGGTATAATTTATCAAGCTCGCAAGTCCGGCACTTTCCATGATGGGGAGATCGGAATTATAACACCGTTTAGATGTATCAAGAGTGTTTTTTTTCCTCTAAATGTATCTCCAATTTATTTGCACGTAAAGATGAGTGACAAAGCCTCCAAAGTTAAATATCCCTAAACCCTAAGGGCCACAGTACAAATACCGATTCTCCCAAGTGCATCCTCGTAGGAAAGTCAGTGCATTTAATACAGAAAAAACATGTGGAAAAGACCATATCGATTACCCCATGAATATCCAAATGGTTGGATGTTTTCAAGAAGCACATGAGGAAAGTTGATGCGTCTAAAAGCAGCTTGGGTCTCTCCAAGTAAACTTTAGTGCACATGCGCCAGTTTATAGCCTCCCCAAGCACTAGTTTTCCAGCAGGTTGCTATCAATGTTTTCTATAAATGCAGCCTTTGATAAGAGTGTACAGATTTAATTTTTCTAAGAGGATCTTCTGTAGAATTTTCCTGTACCCCTAGCCGATAAAAGTTATTATACGTATATATATATATATATATATATATATTCACTTTGATGGCCACATGGTCAAAGGCGTTTCTCTCACAAAAGACTAGACTGCCGATGACGAGGAGATGGAGGTTCAAATCTCGGTCAGGTGTATACCGAGGGTGTTTTGTTCAAAATTGTTTTCCACTCTCTATCCACGGGTGCACTTCCTCTAAATATAACCTTCATATTCCTTAAAATTATTAACGTAATTAGTACATAAACCTACAACCCGAACGGATAGTAGTAATATGTTGTTCTAAAAGAAATATATTATACGTCCCCCTTTCCCGAGCCTTTCTACTCCTTTGATCATTGTGTTATTATTGCTAGTGGCTCTTTGTACGTTAGTGACTTAACTTTTCTGAAACATGACTGATTTGCTTCTCTACATTAGGGAGTTTCTGAATATTGACCTTTATATAACTATGTCATGTTTTCTTCCTTACTATCATACATCCTATCGCTAACTAGCCAGGCAGTAAGACTCAACCTACCAATATACCTATTCTTTGAGAAGATGATTGGGAGGTATCTATCTACCTGTAATAAGTATTGCACCTACCTCCAGAAACTTCCTCACAAAGAAGGACATCTCAAGAATCACACGAGGAAATCAACGAGTGCAATGTGGCCTTAAAACACTTTAGTGTATTTATTACATATGCGTATTTCCCTAACCAATCAAATGAGTAGTAAAACGCAGAGCTAAAAGAAAAGTATGCCACTAACGGGCTGCAACATTGTACCTATACTATTTTTAGTGGATAAATATTAAAATATTCATATTAGGTCATTCTTATGCACTTGTATTCACTCTAGGGATTAGGCATGTCTCCAACGGGTGAAATTTTGAGCTATGATATCCCCCCCTTTTTTTCTAGTAGATTTTTCATAACAGAAGCTAGCGTGACTTGTCTTGACTACTAGAGTTGGCATTTGCCATTTCAAAGTACATTTGTATAAAAACATAATATTTTTCTTCAAATCAAAAAGCAAAAAATCGTTTATAAAATAAAGTAAAATACGTAAATCAAATGATAAAGTATACCTGCCTTGGTGGTCACGTGGTCTAACAGGCTACTCTCCTATTGGACTAGACTGCTGAGGGCGGGTAGTTCAGGGTTCGATACCAATCGGGTTCAATGAGGGTGGTTTTCCCTAAATGGTTTTCCACTCTCCTTCCACGCAAATACAGGTGCACTTTCTCTTGATTAGATCTTCCTAATCCCAAATTCATGTGTTTATTTAATACATAAGAGTATAACCCGAACGGGTAGTAGGATGCGGTGCTAAAAAGAATAACTGTATTTGTCATTTTCTCTCTCTAAATAATAGTATTCATGAGCCAGCTGGCTACAAAAAGTGTTATCGTGGGCCTCGGGTTGAGATCCCCCAGCCTAAAACATTTTATCATAACTATCAATCTACAAAAAAAATTTATAAACTGTGTAATTTTAAAATCAATTTATCTGATTCCGTTCTCGCTATTGTTAAGTTAAGACTGCAGAAAATTGCACTTGGATGCGATTACTAGTTGGAACGTACTCGTGCATTTAATATCTTTGCCAAAGCGGTCATGTGGTGAGCTCAGAAGTAATTTATAAAATAGTTATTCGGCGGTTAGTAAACAGTTTTTATACTTGTGGCGTATCGACTGCGGACCACCAGAGCTCTCTGTTAAGACCCTGGGGAAAGTAAGGTCGTGTTTTGTGGTGAATAAAGAAGAGTATTCGAAAGAGGAAAAGGCAGACAAGTAGAAATAATAATAATAAAAAACCAAGGAGGGTAGGATGATACACGGGTTAAGGTCACGCGAGACCGTAACAAAGACATGATCAGCAGTAACTCCATACACCAGACCCCCTTCGGGAGGGTGTAAAGGGAGGGGGGGGGCAATTATCACGCCCCCTTTCTCAAGCTATTAATACAGTTGCCGGCGCAAATAGCGTACAGACGTCCAAAAGAAATGCCACAATGTAATTTTAATTTTTTTTTTGTACCCCGTCTTAAAAACCATCCTGGCTTTTAAGATTTTTTAATTACATTACTACCGATTTTGTTGGTAAAATGGTCAAAGCTGTCACACTCTTGCAATAAACTAGAATGCCGATGCCAGGGATATAGGAGTTCAAATCTTGGTCAGGTTTATTGTGATTTTCTACTCAACCACCATGCAAATATGGGTACATTTCACCTAATTTTAATCTTACTCATTTGACACAGATTAGCGTAATTAGTACATATGCTTATATTATTATTATTATTATTATTAATATTAGCACCGCGTCTTACTACCCGTTACGGTTATACGCACTTTACGCTAATGTGCAATGGTATTTTTAATTGTGAGATAAAATGGAGGACCTACAGTTTAACGTGGGATCCGAACCACGGTGGAGGCCTGGCATTCCTCACATTCACAAGTTGTGATTAATACACGTCTTGTCAGAGGTGAAGGAAGGGTTTGGCAATCAGATAAATCTGTGCCGGGACCGAGGATTGAACCCCGGACCCTCAGCACAGAAGTCTGACACCTTACCCCTAGACCGCCAGGTCACCAATCATATGCTTATAACTTACACGTATAGTTTAAAGTGGGGATAGTTAAATATTTGTTTTAACTACATTAATTAAATAGGGATGAGAATGGTAAGATTTTAATGAAATGTATCCACATTCACGTGAATTGAGAGTGGGGAAACACTTGAGGAAAGCCAACTCTCATTACATTCGGCCATAATAAGGTTAGGTTAGGTTATTATTATACTCCTGATTTCTCAGTCATCGGAAACAGAAGTATATTGTGGGGACGATGTGATAAACGATGATGATGATGATAGCCAGTTGTTCTCATATTGATTTTGCAGTTGCGTTATTTTTAATTAATACACCCAACATAACGGCTACTAAGGGTGTAACCCGGGAATGAACAAGAGGCCTTGCAGACGTTTAGATTTTCCGCATTATTTATTAAGTGGCTTGATACTCGTAATATGGTTTTCAGCAAAATGCAGGTAGAAATTATCATTAGGATTTTAAACAGCTAAAAAGTTATAATTCAAATTTCATAAACTTTACGATAATATTTGTATTTCTGAGATTAAAGCAAAATAATAGAAACCTAGATGTAGACATCCTTCGTCAAATAAAGTTATAAGTTTTTAAATGCACACGAGAAAAATGTAAGATAGTTGTTTTATGTAAGTTATCAAACACTTTATTAGTACTCTAAAATTAAAGTTTTAAATTTTCAACTGTAGTAAAAACTTTTCAACTACATTTTGGTGAACACTATATTAAAACATATGAAACAACTTCATAAGTAATTTGTGATTTATAATTGTCTATAACACTTCTAAGCGACCTCTCATGTAGTACACTTAACGAAATGATCTAAGGAAATACGTACGAGAAGGTTTTACTAGAGAAAATGCACCAACACTAGTGTGGATATGGACTTTAAGCTCGAAATCCTCCAAATCAGTAATACTGTATTTGGAGAGAATGATACCTTAAACCGTGTCGCCATTGGTTAGGGCTTCAGGTTATTAAGGCTCAATATTCACCATTAGAGTATTTACATTTAAGCTTTCTAAAGATTGAGCTAAGAACCCAGTCAAGCATATATATACTTAGTTAACTAATATATCTGGAGCAGAGTGACAAGGGAACAGAGAATTAATGATTACAATATTTTTTGGGAGCCTCTTCAATGACAAAGTGGCCTAAAGAGTAATTCTTGTTAGACTGGCATGCTGAATACGGGGAAATCTGGGTTCAATTCCTGGTGGGTTCTACTGAGGGTGTTTTTTCCTAAATGGTTTCCCACTCTCATTCCAAGAAAATGTTATTATATTACTTCCAAAGGGGGTCCTTCCTCATTAGAGAAATTTTACTTTGTGTGTGTGTGTGTGTGTGTGTGTGCGCGCGCGCGCGCGTGTAC
This sequence comes from Timema bartmani, assembly GCA_902151455.1. Classification (NCBI taxonomy): domain Eukaryota; kingdom Metazoa; phylum Arthropoda; class Insecta; order Phasmatodea; family Timematidae; genus Timema; species Timema bartmani. Next base: position 131,490 of record CABFWB010000986.1, read on the forward strand.
GTGTACACATGACCTTAAGCGTTGGTAAGATGTGGGGATGTGCTCATATAATGAAAATATTTTAAAACAAAAGTTAGGTGAAACGAAACGTGAGTACTGTATAATATTTTTAAATTATTGTATAAAAATATTGTTTGACAAAAATAAATAATGGTTGAATGGATACATTCAGATTAATTATCTGCATATTGTAATTTTAACAGTTATTGAGAATCTGTTACGAACATTTTGAATTTTAAACATTACATTTTCTCTTAACCTAAAAAGGTTTTGATAAAATGCCACAATTCACATGATAAATATTCAAGAATTTAAAATATATTTCCTACTTATTTTATGGTATTAGGAATTCGACGGTCCAGTTACCAAAATTACTCCACCTATCCCTAGCTTGAGCTAGTTTTATCAACTCCACCTCATAACACCCTATCCCTATCTAGTTCTAACCAGTCCACTTCATTACAACCTATCCGTATCTAGTTCTAACCAGTCCACTTCATTATAACCTATCCGTATCTAATTCTATTTAGTCTACCTCACTACACCCCCATCTTTTTCAAGTCCATTCTAATGTTATCCCTCATGTATATTTAAGTCTCCCAAAGGTATCTTTCCAATTGGGTTTACGAAGTCAATACTCCGCACATGGTTCTAAATTCTCTCGTTCGTGCTGAATGTCCTGCTCACCTTAATCCATGAGACTCAATTATCCTAACGATATATATATTGTGATGAGTACAGGGTATACAATTCATCGTTATGCAACCTCCTTCAATCCCCAGTAGCCTCATCCTATTTTGGACCAAATATCTTCATAAGTATCTTGTTTTTTAACACTATAAATTTATTTTCGTCATGTAAGGTGAAAGATCATGTTTACCAAACATAAAGAATCAGTTTAAAATACACTTAATTTGTTTTCTTCGTGTAAGGTAAGAGACCACGTTACACATCCATAGAGAATAACCGATTCAATTTTTGTGTTGTATATTCTCAATTTTACATTTCTTGAAATCAGGCGAGATGTCAACAAACTACTGACTGAGTAATAGGAAAAAATTACAGTCGGGAAATATACGCTAATATTTTTTGTCTAATACCGTTATTACTAGTTTAAATCGTTTCTAAATAATTAATTTGATTTACTCTCTAAAATGATATGTTGCTTTAAATAAATTTTCGTCGGTTTCTACTGGAGCAATATTAGATTTATTTTGGCAAAAAAAAGTACTAAAATTGCCCTTTAACTAGTGGTCCCTAATTCCAAATTCATTAAATTTCAACAACGCGTATGACTATTTCGCTAATGGTCGTGGGTTGGACTAATCATATGGGGAAAATGTATTTATATGAAACTAAAGTTTCCACGTTAAAAGTGACTATTCGATGTCCCCGTGGAGAAGTGTGTGTAACCCCCAACGGTGGTCATATATACAGGGTGTCAGTATCATATAATATGGATTAAAAGTTTAATTGAAAAAATGCAACCGCATTAGTGTATCAGGCTCCAGTGATAGACCCAGTGCAGAAAGATAATTTTCAGTTCACCCAAACGAGATTTGAGCCCGTTTATAAATGGAAAACACCATATTTTTTGACGCTGACATCATTATAATAACAAGCGATTATAACTTGATTATTGAAATTTACACAATATTGTTTTGAAATTAAGACTGGATTTATGTAATTAACAAAAATTAATTAACGGTCTTTCTTGTAACAGAAACTATGATACTGGTCTATAATGAATCCAGATATACAATGGCACAAAGTCGGTATGAATTACCTTGTAAACCATACGTGGAAGAGCAACCATTTTGATATTAATATATTTTATGTTTGTGCTAACTAAACATCTGTTTAATCCTACACCTGCTATAATAAATTCCACATCACGTAGCTAGGTCGGCCAGTGACTTAATACGGCACCTCACCAAAATCAACATACACATACAAGGAAAATATATAGCTAATATAAATTACTACCGTGCATTGGTGGTCGCGTGGACTAAAAGTTCTGGTCTCTCTCGTCAGTGATAGAGAAATCTTGCCTTCAGTCCCTTTGATGTAATTAGTTGTTTTTAACCCACCTCGGTGGCGTAGTTAGCTAACGTGCCAGTCGTGTTAAGCTAAACAGCCGAGGACGAGGAGATCGAGGTTCGAATCTCGGTCGGGTGAACTGGGGAGGGTTATTCCTAAATGGTTTTCCACTCTACCTCCACGCAAATGTGGGTTCACTTCCTCTAAATTCAACCTTCCCAATTCCTAATCCATTAGTGTAATTAGTATAAACCAAAAGGGTAGTAAGAAGTGGTGCTAAAATTAAATTATATTAGTTTTATAAATTTATTTTAAATATACCTTCAAGCAAATGCAGGTACATACCATCTATGAATCTTTCTTCTTAGTACCTATACTAAAGTGATGTAAATAAAATAATAGATTGGACGGGTAGTAAGATGGTTTGTACATGACAGAAAAACTACTTTTTTTTTTCTAGTACGAAATAAGTGGTATAATTATTCTTATTAAAATCTTTTATATTTACCTAATTCGTTTGTTAAGTGAACTAAGGTGTCAAACTCATAGTATACCTGACAGTCTATGATGGGTAGATCACGGTTCGAATTCCGGTTGGGTGTGCTGAGAGTGTTTTTCTTTAAATGGTTTCCTACGGTCCCCTCAAGCAAATACTAGTTTTCATATTTTAAATTACACCTGCCTCATTCCTAAAACATAAGCATGTGTATTATATTAAGGGGTAGCAAAACATTTAATAATTTTCTACGCATATTTAAAACATCATCCTATTAATTATTACAGCAAACATAGTGTTTTAAATAATAGATTATTTGTGTCACATTTAATGGAAAGACCAGAGTGATCGAATTAAATTATTTTATCACAGCTTTTACTGTCAAATGAATTATTTGCTTTTTCCAACTAATTGAACTAACGAATAATTTAATAAAATATATTATTAAAGAAACTGAATTTTGACAGTAATGGTAATTTCAACAAAATCAATTAGGTTTCTTTTCTTAGTCTTAATATTTCAAAAGGATGTATTATTTAATTGGTAACAATAGTAAACTAAAAGTTTTATTGTGAGTGGGAAGTTTTTTTCTAAAGGTGTTTGGGGTAGCTTTAACCAATAAAGTAAAACGTGGAAAAAATAATATTTATTTAATATAAGAAGACACAATTTATCGATAGTATATTTTCGAGTATACTACGATAAAAGAGAATAATTTTTAACCTGATGTTTTAGACCTAGCATCATTCTTATATTCTACACTCTTTCACATCAGCGCATTTCAACAAGAAAGACATTAAAAATTTTCCCTCGGTGCCCACTTCCCGCTGAACATGGGTTTAGGCAAGGTTTTGCAGCACTCTACGGAGCAATTTGACGCCAAGAAATTTCTCCCCTTTTCTTTCCCTGGCTTTTCTTTTACTTCCTTAGATGCCCTTCGCATCGACCAGGGCAACTTTGATGAAAAATTTACCTTGCTTAGAACATTTTTCACAAATAGAAATCCATATAAATTCGTAGGTTTAAAAAGAAGTTTATTTTAAATAAAGTTCAATTAATTTTTATTTAGTATTATTTAACGAATACATTATTAACTGAAAGAATATATTAGCATATAAATTACAAACTAACTAAACTAAATAACAATTTTAACTGCTACCCACCTCGGTGATGCAAAAGACTAGATTACCGATGAACAGGAGATAAAGGTTCAAGTCCTGGTTGGGTGTATTGGGTTGGTTTAGAAAAAAAAATTCCACTCTCCCACCGCAAAATTGCGGGTTCACTTCCTCTAAATTCAACCTTCCCAATTTATAATCCATTAGCGTAATTAGTATTTAAGTGTATAATCCGAACGGGTAGTAAGACGTGGTGATATCTAAAAAAAAATTCTACAGAAAAATTGATCAAAGAGAAATATCATTGCCCACCAAAGAGCATTAGAATCAAATTCATTTTCAAAGACTTGCATAAAAATTATAAAATTTATATAATCTTCTAGCTCAGAAATTATTAGTTTAGTAAAAATATTTCAAATAAAATATTTTTATCTTTAACAGTACGGTACTATAACTTTACAATGATAAGTTATTTTGCATCTCAAATAGTTATGGAGAAATTATTAAAATTGCAAAATTTCCCCATGTAAGTACCCTTAAAGCCATTTTTATGATAAATTGAGAATTTCCATATTGTTTATAGTAGATTGTCTCGATATGAAATTTAGTCACAATCGAGAAAGAAAATCTCGAGATCGTTTTTTTCTCATATGTCCTTCAGTAAACTACCCACCCTTAAATTTAGAGTTATATATCTAATTCAAAAAACCCTGTGGGGGACCTTATTAAAACCCCAGATACAACGGTTTAGCCCAATCAGTAAAATAATTTGGGCTCTAGTCCGAGGTATAGACAGACTGACGGACAGATGGACGAACAGAAGAAGGCATTGCGAGAGCAACTTTTTTTTTTGTTTCAGGGGGGTCATGAAACGTCGATATTTATCAAAATCTCGAGTTAGATTATTTTGACAATCACAATACTTTCTCTTCGAGATGTCGAAAGAAAGTAGCCTAAAACTAGAAAGTTCGATAAAACTGGAATCTATATGTTAGCTGTATTAATAAAATCAAGAGTTTGTGTATATCGCAAGGAGAGGTCTAAAATTTAAAAATTAGTAGCGCCTGTGCACATGTGCATCTTGAATCCAAAAATTTAAAATTTACATTTGATTATTTTTCAATTAAAACGTTGCCAGGGGTCACCACGCAATTTATTGCGCTGTTACCAAGGGCACCACCACGTACTTCTCCCTAACTAAAACAAAATTGTTAAATAACTTAGTGGCAAAACTACTCACATCGTAATATATATAAATTTGTTTTCTCATTGACATTTTTTAAATCTCTTTGGTATTCACGTGTTCATCAATATTAGGTTTGTTTGTCAAAGGAACAAGAAGATTCAACCATTAGAGTTCCACTTAAAATATCTTCGCTTATCACAAGCTGGTTGGTCACCCCCGGTGAGGTGAATGGCGTCACTCTCGTTAAAGACTAGATTTTTGGTGACATGGTTCTAATTAATACCTATGCGTAGTAAGAGTTTTTATTAACTCCTAAATTGTGTATCCATATCTTTCAAAGTAAATGTGGATACATTTCCTACAAACTATACCTTCCTCATTATATGAGGATAGCTAGGGCAGGTGGTAGGATGAGAGAGAAAATATTCATCAAACCAACGACACATATAATCAAAACAACGTTCTCTATTTTTTTTCTCTCACAATAAAATAACCCTAGCACCAGTTTCATAGCGAATCTTAGGGCCAGTTTCATAGTCAGATTTAGTACGCCTAAAGTGCGAGTCGATACTAAATACAGGACGACACCTACCTAGACCAAAATGGAATGGGCTAGTTTCGCATATGAAACTGGCCCATTCCAGTCAATTTCAGGTAGGTGACGTCTTGTATTTAGTATAGCGCCGCACTTGAGGCGTACTAAATTTGACTATGAAACTAGCCCTAAGTGCGCCTCAAGTGCGGCGCTATACTAAATGTAAGATGACACCTACATAGACCAAAATGAAATGGGCAAGTTCGTTTCCAAAACTGGCACCTTAAATTAGAGTTTAGGTAGGTGACGTCTTGTATTTTTGTTTTGAACCACACTTTAGGCGCATTAAATCGGGCCCATAGTATTGTATACTACACCATTTATTCCAGTTAAATCTTTCATGAATACCTATCGACCTTTCTTTTACCTCTTTTCTCTGTATTGGAAATAGCCCTTCACGTTGAAATCTGAACATCCAATAAAAACGCAATACTCTTTTACACGGAAGACACTATGAAGTCTTAATATAAAATGTTTTGATGAGATTTTAATAAGAAAATTACGATAAGAAACCAGACGAGCTGCCTGCAATCTATCGGGGTTGATTAAAATAAAGGATGTTTGAGTTTGTTACTAACCATCCGCGAATACAATGGGGTTTCTTATATTTTTTAGCACTCAATTGATAGGTAAAATCTTTAAATTTCTCCCGATTCCATTCCTTTTGGATTCTTGTAACTGGAAATTATTATTATTATTATTATTATATTTATAAATTCCCTCGTAGCCAACCAATTTTGCATTAAAATAATAGGAAATAAACAGACCATAGTAAATTATACCTAGGCAAAAAATGAGCTAATGTCACATTTGCATGTTTATGTAAAAATCCAAATTAAATCTAGAAGATTTTGAATCATACATCTACCATCCAAACAATGTTTTTTCAAAGATTTAATTATTTAATTCTTCTTGGAATGACATGTAGCTAATGTAAAAGTATATATAAGTTTTTATATGTTTTACAGACTCTTTACATTGTCCCCCTTGAAAAATTAAAGCAACGAGACATCGGCCCCTTTAACCAGGTGTATTTTGATTAAAACACATGATTGAAGCAAATACTATTAACATTTTATTTTCAGAATATTCTATAGAATGTTGCAGTTTTTTGTGTAGGTAGAACAGAATAAAAGGACGATCGAGGAATGCGCATTATTTAGTGCTAAATAAACGGCAAATGTAACATTAAAAATAGACACTAGCTATTTTTATTTTAAAATATCGAAGTTGGAGAATGTTGTTAATTGGTCAATGTCCACACATTGGCCCTTTTTGTTTTAATGTAATATCACATTGGCCTTTTGAGAATGGGTCTAACTTGGAATATAACATGGAAAGGATATTGCCCATTCTTCATATGATAGGGTTCATAATTTTCAGGTGACTGGCGAACACAAATCAAAACTCAATGATTCTGGACTTTGGCCCTTTTTGTTGTATTGCAGTTCTTATGTCCAGTTCTGTACCAATTTCAGCATTCTATCCAAAGCTTGGTATACAGATGTGAAGTAGTGTGGCCTTCATCTTAACCTCCCCCCTATCCCGTCTGTTCCCTAAACTGATCTGAACCTTGGTGGTTAAAAGTGGGGTGTGAAGAACACCACCTAAACATGCGAACCTTTCCTTCCTATTTGACCCACCCACTTCCTTTACAGAGTGAGCTCGCGAGCTCATAAATCAGTCACCGGCCACCGACACACGAGGCGCGAGTGTTTTGTTCTGGTTAGCGCCACTATCCACCTACAGTAGGATTTCGGCAGGATGAACCTTTTAGAAAATACAAAATTATTTTTTAATCTAATAGATAAATATACACCAATTTATAAATAGTATAATATATAAATATGTTTAACATCACTTTTTTTCTCCCCGATCTATTTGTCCGCTTATGTTCTAATGAATCTAATGTTTAAGGAATAAGGGAGGTTGTATTTATAGGAAGCGTACTGGCATTTGCGTGGAGGGAGAGTGGAACACCATTTTTTGAAGGAAAAAAACCTCAGTACACTCGACAAATATTCGAACCTCATTACCCCTGTTATTGGCAATATAGTCTAATGGCGAGAGAATAGTGCGTTGGACCACGCGTCCACCAAAGCGGGTTTTACTATATTAATGGTGCTATTTTATGGGATGATATTGAGAATAACTATTAAAAGTGAAAGCTGCAAATCACATGGGTTTTTTTTACGTATGATTTCGTAAAAATAGATCTAGTAGCCTTTTTAGCTGTCAGATAATGTTATTCGTAAGAAAATTAAACTTCTACACGCAAATGCTATTATTAAGGAACCAAATGATTAAAAAAATTATATTAGTCGTACTTTATCTTGATGTTCTTAAGAGTTTTGTCGGATGTGTTATGAGGAATTCTTTTGTTTCTTATTGCGTACTGCGAAAAATTTATTATGTGTGGAAACTTGTCTTATTAGAGACACGCATTAACAACTAGCAGTTGTTTCCATATTTTATGTTTTCAAAAAAAGTATCTATATAAAAAAATATTTATATTGAATTTGATCTAAGAATGAAAATGCCTTTTTTTTTGACCGAACATGGTTATTCAATTTAAATCAGACCCAAATCAAAATTCTTGATAATTTTGTCAAAAATAATTTATTCTTTGCACAAAAAAAAAAAAAAAAAANCCCTTTAATGTATGTACTATTATGGAAATGTTGAACAAATTAACTTAACTCAACGCTGGTCTAAATTATTTCATTAGTTCTCCATCTGACCGCTTGAAGGCACTAGTGCGATAGTGTGTGCTTCCTGTCGGCAAGTTATGGTACAATTTGCATCCCTCCTTCTCCTAACCTAAAAGAAAATAAGACTACTTATTACTTAGCCATGGAAAGGGGAGTAGGGGAAGATTAAGTTATTTTATTTTTTATTTATTTGAGGTATTTAAGGTGCACTTTCTGAACCAACTGATTATATCAGCACACGAGAATTTCTATGAGCGAGAGCGAAAACTCCTAGCAACGCTGTCTGTAAAGATATTTTCACACACTTTCCAGGGTTCTCTTACATGCTACAACAGACGCGTGACCAACGACCTTATTTCCCCTAAAAAGGATGTTTTACTAGGGATTTTTAACGCTTCAGAGAAATGTCAATCTGCGATCATCGTGTCCTGAGGCGATCTCTTTACCTCAAGATTACTGAAATCGAAATGGATGATCAGACCTGCACAAGGTTAGCTCAAGGTCAAAAATAACTTCCCATATCGAATAACTGTCCTTTATCTGTCATTAAATACCAGTTCATTGAATGATTCAAACCAAACGATATTCTTTTTCTTAGGTTTCTACAGTTCTAAAGGACATAATTCTTCAATAGTTGTATGGATTGCAATTATTAGGTTAATTTAGTGTGATACTATCAGTGAGATATTTGTTTATTAATTAAGATACGTCAGTTGTATTATCTGGGATAGCTACTTCTTATGTATATTTAATTTCAACGCTAATACTATTAGAGTCAAATTTTAAAATTGAGAAAAATACTCCTGATGGATCTTTGTGGTATATAAATATGTTCCTGAATTTAAGTGGATCATAAGCCATTAAAGTTTGGGAGCCACTGATATAAAATAAGTTAGATAACTAAAACATATGAAGTGAAGAGTTTTTCAAGTGCCAGCTAATATTGTATACAGTATGTCGAAATTAAGATTGTGTCTTGATCGTATGGATATAGACCTGTTTGCTGGATTTTGAATTTATCTTTACGTGTCCCTTTCTCTCTTCAGGCTGATACTTATGCATTTTCTTATAAATGACTCGTCCTAAACTATTAAATAAGAGTAGAATTCAAGAACCTTTAAATAATATAAATAAGCGTAGCGTCCAAATAAAGCTAAGTAAAATCTATGTGTATGTATTCTTGTGGTAATAAAAATAATCTGATAAAACTACGGGTATTTATTTAGCAATGAAGTTATAGACGCTAGTTTAGTCTTGAGAAATAGCTAGTAAATTAGCTTGGTACACGTGATCTTAAAATTTAAAGAAAGAAAGGTATTACAACAAATTCTTCTACGCCAAAGTTTGAATGTAAGTAATATTTCTCGTAATTTTGTATTAAAATTCTTATTATAATGAAACATAGCCTATTCGGTACAAGAATTATAGCCGGGATGGCGTACAGCTAGCAATTTTTCCTCTCCGTCCTCGCTTAAGTATAGACCCAACTAACTTTGCTTGGTACTTTTGATGAAGGTTCGGTTGTGAATCCAAGATGTAGAGATTAGGGTCGCAGTAGCTTCCTACAATATTGTGGGCGTTAACAAGGTCTGCGATGATTTATTTAACTGCACTTAAAACTTAAGGGATTTTTTTATATCATAATAAATATTTGCATCTCTTTATCTAATCTATCTTAACTTCCTATATTCAAACTCAAAAATAGCCTCTAGTTCTGTGAACAGTAGTCCTCGCTCTCTTCATGTTATCATCGTTTCTTTAGTCTTAAGATTTATCTTTGGATATAAAATTAAAATATTTCGTATAATTTCTTCTAGATTTTCAAGTTGATATTTTCCCTTGGTGCTCAAGTTAAGATAAAACCAAATTAATACTATATTCGACAGTAGGCTACACTTCATTCATAATTAGTAATCGCTAAACATGCAGTTTAAGATGGTAGTCTCACAATACATTTCACAATTGATACAAATACATCCTAGATACTTGATAGATTGGTTAGAACTAAAAATTCAAAACATTTAAAGTTATCTATTAAACAAACAACCTTTTGAAATGCCACCATGATGAAAAAGAATAACCAGTTTGAAAAACCATGTGCCTACATACGCTGTTTGGACTAAGCTACCAAACAAATTTCTCTAAAACAAGTCCAATTATTTGACATATCTCGGAGAAAAAAATCCGAACAAATGAAATTCCAATTGGTCAAGTTAAAATAGAACCTCGTTTCACTCAGTAAATTAAATTGATCATGTTGCTCTGTATATCTCATACACAGCCCAACCTTAACTATTCTTTACACCTTGGAATAATCCAAGCAAAAAGAAAAATCATTCTCCTTTCATAGGAGGCTACCAGAGTTGATGACTCAAGGTAAATTTAAAATTACAACTTTTTTTTTTAAGAAAGAAGGGGGAGTAAAAAAGATAGGGGGTTGACTAAGAGTATCTACAATGCTGCTGTAGTACATAACATTATGCAAATTGCTAATAGCATGGGTATGCTCTCGTGCTGTCCTCCCCCGCCCACCCCCCCACACGCTTTTACTTTCCGTAGAGTCACGTGGTCCCGAATTTAAGGGGAAATATGAAAGGGCAGCCTTCCGCTATTTTCTTAGATTATTTTTAACCTTTTTTTAAGGAAAAGAAAAGGGAAATTCTAATATATTCTAAAATATAATATAAGGGTTGGAACATGTAAAATTTTTTTAGTGGCTAAGTGTTTTAGATCACTTTTATTCTCCATGGAAGGGTTAGATGCATGGTTAAACTCAGTTCTCCAAACCCATCCAAAAGGCTACATAAGCTGCCGACGCAAAAGTGAACTTGATATAACAATTTAAGTGTAGATTTTGATATAAAATTGAAAACAATACTCCCTCCTCCCGTGCGATATTCAAACTTTTACCTCCCGGTTACCTGAAATTAGGTATATTTCACACCTTATACCTTTTACCGCGTGAACAAAGGTGTACGTAAAAAAAATTCATAGCACAATAGTATTACAAATTATTATATTTATTTAGCACTGCTTCTTACTACCCGTTCGGTCAATACGCCTAAATACTAATTACGCTAATGGTTTATTAATAGGGAGCTTTGAATTTAGAGGAATTGAACCTGCATTTGAGTGGAGGGAAAGTGGAAGATAATTTAGTAAAAACAACCACTGGTTCACCCGACCGAGATTAGAACCTCAATCTTCCTGTCCTTAGCAGTCTAGCTCAACACGATACCAGCGCGTTAGCTAACTACGTGACCAATGCGGGTAGGATTACAAAGTTACACTGCTATATCTTAAGAAGGGGATGTAGGGAAGGTGAGAAAATGTTATTTTGTAGTTCTTATAGCAAAATATTTATTAGAGAAAAATAACTAAAATATGGCTTCAATAAAAATAAAGTTTAATTTTCTTCCCAGAGTGACCTTAAAAGTTCTTGTATGTCTGTTAAGGGCATCCCGGAACTTAATGTCAGCTTTTTCTCTTCATTTAAAATGTTTCTCATCTAATGCCGCTATGCTCATTAAAGATATTCAAGAACTGGTGATATCACCGTGTGGATAAAATTAAAATATTTTTCAACTAATCAATATTTTATTTATTTTAGCCAAATAAATGTTTTGCTACGAAACCTGCAATAAACATTGGTTTTAGATCCCCAAATTAATTAGACCCCTTTAAATTAATTTGTTTGAAAGATTTTACCATTTTTATTGGAAACCAAATCATCACATTTCTGGTATTATCTATTTAATGTTGTTAGTAAATTATTTTAGCCCAAGCTCGTGGCTAATTGCACTTATGTTAACACTTATTGTAAGGTCACCAACCTGAAGGTTGGTTTGATATGATTACTATACATCCGGAGCTGGGCATGCACTCAACTCTTCAGCTGGTTAGTGCTGCCTACACCTTCTGGTACAGGTCCCATATACTAGGGTGGTTCAGAAAGTGTGGTGATTCCCCGTTGCGTTTTATATTGAATTTATAGATTAGCGTGTGAAAGTGCCTAACAATTTTGCCGAGAAAGGCATTTTCACATACATTCTATGTTCTTTTACATGCCAAAATAAACATGGGACTGAATGCTTTTACTTCCCCCCCCCCCCCCCCCCCCNCTTCAAACGAACTTACCTATTTTGGCGGAAAGGTGTTTTCACATATGTTCAAGAGATCTTTTACCTACCACAGACGATATAGGATCGACGGTTTTACATACCCCCCCCCTCCCCGAAGGAAGTTGTGCTACAGATTTTTCTCGCTCAAGAAGAATCCATCAACATCGGTTGGGTTTGAACCCACAAACATTTGTGTTCTGAGGCAAGCCCTTTACCTTAAGACCACCAAGGTCGACTGCTAACACTAAGAGCACATATGACTGCCGATTGACTTATATTAATTACAATAAGAACCAAATAGGTATTTATATAAATAGGAGAGCATTAGTGTTATTATGCAGGTATTATATGATCTATAAAAAGAGACCGCCTCAGATCACATGACTCGTGGTATGGATGTATTAAAGTTTTTTTCAATAACTCTTGTGACTGTCAGATACAGTACTTTATACATTATTAAAATTATAGTAGAACTTCAGGGTCAGCTAAGGGCGTAGAAAGTTTGGGTTCATGGCATCCATGAATAGGTGTATATATAAAAACATTGATTGGCTAAAGGTATTGTTCTAGCCGATCCCATACCCTCTAGAAAAACTAGTCGTCTACTCCCTTGGGGTCAGCTGTGTAATGGTATGTCTGACGTTGGATTACCCATGAGCGAAAGGTAAGGTTTATTTTTCAATCTAACTTACCAAAAACCGCTTAAGGGAATGAGTGGTCTGATGCGTCTCGCTATTGAATGGACTGCCGATGACAAGGAGATCGATGCTCGAATAGAGGTCAGTTTTACAGCAGGTGTTTTTTTTTCCCAAAAGGGTTTTCCAAGCCCCCTAAACACCAAATGCATACACACTTCATATAAACTTGACCTTTCTCACCTCCTAACATATAAGTGTAATAAGTACATAGGTGTATAACCCAAACGGCTAGTAAGAAGCAGTGCTGAAAAATGAAAAATATTTTCGTAAATTGATAAGGGACTGTCCATTAACTACGTCCCGCTTGTTTTAGGATTTTTTAGCCCCCTACTTACCTTTGTCTCAATTTTGATAACCCCCCTTTTTTCTAATATTACGTCAATATATAAAACCCTCTCCCCCCATTTAAATAGTATTCTTATTTATTGGGAAGCCTGTACAACCCTGTTATTGAAACGTCTTCACCAAACTCAACGACCGAAGGTTATTAGTCGATCAATGTTTTGTTTATATGTGTAAGCAGTCTGGTTTATTTCAAAATAAATACATCACACCAAGCACTAATCCTCACCCTTGTCCCTAATATGTGTACGTAGGTTATGGAAATACCATATGTCAATTTATGTGATCATATGTAACTTTTTATGGATGTCAAAAAGTCTATGAAATAATATTAATCAAAATATTAAATAGTATCAAAGTAAAAAACAAAAATTAATAAACATATATATAGTTCTTCTTTCCTTAAGTACTTTCCTTCAACAAGAATCCTATTAAAGCAGACCACACTTTTAGCCTTGCAATAGTAAATGCGTTCGTAGTGTTGCAGATTTTAGCTGTCCAATTTTATTTTTTAAAGCTTGTGAATTCCTTAAAAAAAACTTTTGTAGTAATCCATCAAAAAGTTTCATAAAATACACATATATTTTCTCCTCTCCTTTGAATATTTGTGAATCTAAAGAGAGAAAAAACTAAAACGTGCTAAGCCTGTTTTTATTCCAATCTTCTCAAAATCTTTTGATCATGGTACCTTCACTTTATTTCCACCCTGGATCAACTTGGCTCTCACAAGCAATCTGCCCTCAGGAATATAGAGTCCACCCCTAACCACTTCTACGAGCCTACCCCTTACTCCCATCTACGCCTTCCTTCAAACGCGTTGATTCTGTTGGACGGAAATCACACAAAGGTCAGCCGACAAACGAATTGAAGTTTCTATCAACGATTTCATCCTGTAAATTTGTTCAAATAAATCTAGAAAGCAGTGACAATAATTGATGTGTATCTAGAAAATTGGTTTCTCCACTCCATGTACGATATTTTGGTTTATTATCACCAGGGACTAGAATTCATGAGTGAACCCTAAATTTTTCATCATCTATATTTTTAGTTTTATCTTATAATCCAGTGATTGAGCTCGTTTATATATGAATTCTCCAGTGGTTTAAGACCAGGGTGGGTCAGTTGAACATTTTAGTCACTCAAGGACATCAAATAATTTAAGTTGTTGACCTCACTATAATCTTAATTTGTGTCACTATTATGTAATTATTAATAATTAAATGGCTAAGCTATTATATTTGTTTATTACGGCCATGGACAGATCTAAAGATCATATGACATGGGAATCGATTCGGGGACCGTTGATGTAGTAAGCCAATGGTCCCTGTTTCGATTCCCGTAACCAGGTATCATTTTTCAATTTAAATAATATAATTTAATTAATCGTGTTAAGGAATTATTATTTTTTAATGTATTTTAATACTATGAAAGAATGCTTAATGTAGTAGAAAGTATTTTTATACTTATATACTTACTGAAATACTAGCCAAATAATAAGGTAACGTAAAATAATCCAACTCGCTGATTTTATTTTTAATACCACCTCTTAAAACCTTTTCAGGTCATACACATACGTACTAATTACGTATAAAAATGATGAAGATAGCTGATTAGTGTGCCCACATTTGCATGGAGGGGGCGTGGGAAACCGTCTAGGGAGAATCACCCTTAGTGACACCTGAATGGTAATCCTTGTCATCAATGGTCTTGTATATTGCAAGAGAGACGCTTTAGACCGTACAGCCACCATAGTAGGTAGCTGGTTACTGAAATTATGTTAAGTGTAATATGCTAGCATTATAACATTCTTAGCTAAATTCATTTTTATTAGTTAATTAGCTCACTGTAGGCTGTTGCTTATTAAGTAGGCTTGCATTTATATGAAGAGATTATTTCTCCAAAAAGTAATCAAAATATTAATTATTAATGGACAAAGATATCAAAACTTCAACAAAAATTACACCCCTGCAAAATCTTCGGAGGCAGTTTATGATTACATTAATTGATCACAATAAACTATTTTATTTATTTTTACCACTATGGGTATTAATGTCCTTTTTTTTTGTATCTTATAGCTAAACAATAGATTGTAGTGACGTATACTCCTAAGAAACTTTATTTTTTAAATGATTACGTATTTATTTTAAAAATGTACAATTATATTCATTACTTCAGATGAAAGTTAACTAAAATAAAAATGTATATTTTAGATATATCAAAGAGTTTAAGCACAAACATTTTCAACACCACATACTATTACCCGTTCAGTCTATACACCTATAAAGTTTATTTTCCTTTGTTACTTCACTAACTAAAAAGGACTAACATTGACTATTTCCTTAAGGCTCTCGATAAAAAAGCTCAGTGTTTTGGCAGTTTTTAGATAAAAACATTCTTTTCGTCAAGATAAATCAAATGTTGCTTCAGAATAGAGTTTAGTTTTATTTACATTTTGACCTCAACAGTTGTGTAATATCAGTCAAGGGAATTCTGGAATTTAATAACAACTTTTTCTCTTTATTTAAAAAGCTTGTAATCTAATGCCGCTATGCTCATGACAGATATTCAAGAACTTTTGATATCACCTTGTGAAGAAAATTAAACTGTGGGTTTTTACTGGAGCAATATTTTTTTTATTTCTGGCAAAAAACAATGATTTGCTATAAAAACAAAGAACACTGCCCTTTTTTTTTACGTCCCCTACATCCCTACCATAAAGGTCTAACTCACCAGCACCACGTGGTTCTCGATAACTAATAACTTTGTCTAGTTTTTATAATAAACTAATAAAACTTATAAATATGTTTGGAATAATAATTCAAAGACTATAATGCAAACAAAAGGTTTAAATTTAAAGGAAATATCATAAATTCAGTTTAAATAAAGGGGGGATTTATTTTTATGCCGTTTATAAACTAAAGTCATAACTTTGTATTAGAGTATATCTATTTTAAATTATGTTTAGTCAAATTTAAAGTGAAAATTAAGATGGTCGTCTAAAACTCACTTGAAACTTGAAACAATACCTTACTTAAGGTCTAGAACAAAATTACATGTGTTGATGAATTTAAGTAATTATCAAATTGCTGTTTTTTACTACTCCACAAAAGTAATTAATCAGACATACACATTTCTTCGTAGAGAAACTTGAAATTCAAACCAGTACTTAAAAGCCGTAATTCCCAGAAGTAGTTAGACAAGCTAAATCCAGGGTCAGGTCATTTGTCAAGGTGGGTGGTAAGACTACGGGTGCGGTCAGCCAGCCATTGACCGACCCTTCTTGCACCCACAAGACATCGAGTAATGTATGGACGATGGCTGAGGGAGTTTAGAGAGAATTCTACAGTAGTTACGTGCCTGGATATACAGATTAATGTTTGGCAGGGCTGGAAGCAGGGCTAGAGTACTGCACCTTCGCTTATATTGCTTGAAACAATACTTCTATAGCGTTTGCTAATTGAATTAGTGTGATACTAGGAGAGAGTGATGGATTCTGAACTATGAGGCCAAACCCTAATCTCTACACATATAAATATCGCCATATCTCGAAGCGAGGACTGCTGAATCCCATTACTCAAGGAATATTCTAGAAGCTAAGACTTCATAGATATACCTTTAGGCAAGTGTGGACTTCGTTATTAGTTGGTAGTCGCTGAGCTGTACAGGCATTAGTCAGTCGTAAGAATACATATTTTTATTAAAATAAACTAAACTTAATTGGGACTTCACATATTCTAAGAATCCTAGAATGAAGTCCCAATCAAAATTAGGTGATTTTAGTGAAAATATGTATTCTTATGGTAAATAGAAATCTTAATTGGGACTTTACATATTCCACGCCGGGCAAAATCTAGAATCAATTATGATCCAAACATTTTTGTCAGTACAATTCCCTGCAAAGGGAATCAGCAGCGTCGTACGATATATGATGCGAATTTCAATTGTTAGAACTCATAACAATGATATTAAACTAATTAATCACACTTATATCTTATAACTAACATCTGCAATGGTTGAACCCCAAATATAAATACACACCGTAATAAACTACATTGTTACCATAGTATCACCCGAACGTTGTGTCATTATAATATCATCACCACCTGCTCGTATGGAAAGTGACAGCATCTATGTCAGACTTGACACAATGTTTGCAATATTGGAATATATTATGTTTTGACTCCTTTTCTGAAATACTATTTAATATTTTATTTTTATAACTTTCCAAACAGAAGTGTTAAGTTTCTCTGATTTTGTAAGTAAAAGTTTATTTTTACTTACTCTATGGCGTTTGGAGCTTGAAAGTTCACTACCACGTTTTAAAAAAGTACGCCACCAATCCCTATCTTGAGCTAGTTCTATCCAGTCCACCTCATTATACCTCATCTCTATCTTGAGCTAGTTCTATCCAGTCAACCTCATTACACCTCATCTCTCTCCTGAACATTCTAATGTTATCTCCCTATCTGCTTCTAGGTCTTCCCAATGGTCTCTTCCAATTGGGTTTGCCAGTCAAAACCCTGAATGAACATTGTCCTTGATTCTCCCATTCATGTTGCATGTCCTGCCCACAGTCATACTAAGAGACTATTTTCCTAACAAAGCCTTGAAATTAGTACAGAGTATGTAACTCATCATCATGCAACCTCTTCCCCACCACACTATTCTGATCCCTTTTTGAAAAAAATATCTTCTTTAACACCTTTTCGAACACCCTAAATTTGTTTTCGTCATATTGTAATGTATAAGACAATATTTCACACACATAAAAGATAACCAAGGATTATTTTGTAAATTCTGAGTTTTACATTCCTTAAAAACAGGTGAATTGTTAACAACTTACTGACCGAGTAATAGCATGTATTTCCAGACTGTAGCCTTTTCTTTACCTTATTTTCATTCTAAAGTCGTTATTGCTAGTTAAAATTGTTACTAAATTTTGTAAATCATTAGAGATTACTTATCTTTTGAAATAATTAAAGAATCATCCTCAATATTTATTATCTGTGTGATCATATAGATACGCTATTGTTACTTTCATTCCTCGATATCATCACGTGACAGAAAAATATAATATGAGTACAGCAGCACTCATCATCGTTTAAAAGATATTGATTCCAAAACCAGGTTAATATTTAACATTTAACGTAAAGCCTATAAAAAAGTGTAAGTAAAAAGGTGGATCTTCTGAGCCTTTGTTTTAGTGGACAAAATTTAAAGTGCAAAAGTTCGTTAATCAAGATAAAACCAATAGATCCCAAATAAAAAATTTAAAATGTCAAAAGTAATTTGAAGCTCGTTTGTACAGTACACCATTTTATATATTTGGCTCGTCATAGCAACAGGGTTGAATGTCTCACTAACCTACTCATATTATCTGCTCATAACAATTGGCCAGGCATGCTTCAACAATGAACCAAGTTCATACCGCCTCCCCCACTCTGCTTCATCAACTTCCTTCTCTAGTTTCCTTCTTATACTTATTTCACGCCCCCTCTCCTCTTCTTTATGAGAGTTACATGAGCTGAACGCAATTACTTGAAATGAGCTGGGCTTATAATATTCCACTACAAGGTAATTGAATCGCAAACCATTAACCCCCTCCATAAACCTACCCTCTTTGACAATGGGGGTTTGTTAGTAACTTGATTAATCGTGTGCATTGGTAATGTTACACCTGAACTTTCTACTTTGCAAGTTTGTTTACTTACATTCTATTAGAGCAGAATGTTGGTATCAAAATATACTTAGATTTAATAAGGGGAATGAACATTCCAATTGGCTGATTGGTTGAAAATAATTAAAATAGTTCTTGAGAACTGTGGTTCTATCCTACGTAATGATTTACTCCCCCACCCCCCGCACAACCACCATGTGCCTTTAGGTTCGTTTTACAAGACAAACTAGATATTTATGGGGCGGCTAGTTTTGGGTGAGTAGTGCATTGCGATTTTCATTTATTGACAGCTGAAAAAATAGATTGTTAAGACATATGAACTTGTACTGCACAAACTTATGCTTGTTTAACCATAACTCTCCATGATATTTATTAATAAGTTAACATATATTAACTTGCAATGCTTAGTAGGGCTAAATAACCAAATTATAGTAACATATAAATTGATTAAGAATATTTATTACAGGTTACACTGATTTTATCTACGGAAACTAGGTCACCTATTGACAGAGACAACTGCGTCCTTTAACCAACATTTAAAAACTGGGCAGAGCTGTTCCTTTACAATCATGATAAAAAGATTCTATCGGAACACTCTCGAAACTTATTACTCCCAATTATCAATTATACACCAATCAAAGCCTTTGCTCGGCCTATAGTGTAAATGACCGGGTCGCTTGGAGAACCTCTTCCGGTTTGTGGGAGTAGCTGGTCTTCACCGACAACAAAAAGCGAGCTATTCCGTAACTTAAGCTCAGCCTTCAACAAAATTGTGACACTTTTGTCTCCCCTTCCCTTTCTTGTAAGCTGCACCCACATTTGTCTCCAAAAGTCAACCTACATATTTACAATGTCAATAGTTATTAGAAAAAAAAATACATTACCATGAATTTAATGTTTAAATATTCATCTGACACTTTTGATAAATAATATCAGTGTCAATAAAATACCTCAAATAATATAGTAAAATGTGTCAAAGTTGACCATAAAAAAATGCGTTTTGTATTCTTTTAAGGCCCTTTCTATGAAATTTGTCCTATAGGATTGGCTATCCTTTTAAGTTATTGGGCTGATAACAATCCTTTATTTATATACTACCCTCCAAGTTCCTAGATATTATTCAGGCCAACATTAAGACTAAGATATTTCAATCAGACCGAGACTTTAAGACAAATCAAGTATCATTATAACGTTGGCAACCTTGGAACCCTTACATAATCCCTCTGTACCTTGCTACGATGTAAACGTATTAGGAGGGTAAATTGACAAAATATAACTAGCTTCTTTTTTCTGTTCTAGTTAATTTGTGAGTGGGAAAGTTAAAAAAAATATTTTTTTATAAATATAACTGGACAATAGTTCCCATAATTCCTTTAATATCGTGGCCACCACAGAGCGTTACCTAGTCCATATGAACTACGAGTGGTGAAGGGTTTGTATCCCGTAGGATTAGGTGGGTCGTCGAATTGAAGAGAGTTAAGTATAAAGAGATGTTCAAATGTAACTTCTATATAATTAGGCTGGATATAAAGTATGATTTTGGTAGGAAGAACAGTAGAAGTTGGTTACTAAAGTTACAAAAACAATTTTAATATACTCACATGTTATCATATCATGTTATCTGCACCTTTGATTGAAACTATCGATACCAATAAAATAACACAAATAATATATTAAGATTTTATCAATATTGATCAAAAAGAAATATGTTTGAATTTTAAATACTGTTCTTCCAACCAAAATCAGGGTATACTAAACTATTACACAGTTGTTTATGTGTAAGATATTAATATTGTGAAGCAGGAAAGCTCACGATATCTAAGGACCTCCTAAACGCTAGAGCTTGACCCTACGAGGTGAAACCACGATAGAGATTTCTCCATGCAGTCTCTTCTTATTGATAATAGCCGACTTTCCCCGCTCTTTCTATCTTAGAGAATGATTTCTTTTCGACTAGGGTGAAGCTCTAACCCTATTATAATCAAGACAACCAATAGACTATCGAGAATCCACTGATTAATAAGTGTAGGATAGCTAATCCTGATACCATCATCATCTATTTGTCTCATGATGGTCAGTAATTAACAGAATATTATGTAGTATTCTCGGCAGGATAATAATCAAATATTGCTTGACCTCCAAGGTATTAAAAAGCGTGGATTAACATCTTGCCAGGATTAGCTTTAAATAACATGCTCCTATATAATGTTAAAAAGTATTTTTGTCGCATGTTCTAACGCGCTACTCTCGAAGTAGGCTAGAGTGCCGATGGAGATTGAGGTTCGAGTCTCGGCCGGGTGTACTAAAGGTGGTTTTACCAGCTTTTTTTCCACTCTCCCTCCACTTTTATGTGGAGTACACCTCCTTAAATATAACCTTCATAATCCCTAACACCATTATCTTAATTATTAAATAAGCGTATAGCCCAATTCAGTAGTAAGACGTGGTGCATTTAAAAAAAAAATCACACGTATACTTTAAAAATAGAATGTGAAAATCCCAACTTATGTTCAACAAATTTTAACATACAGCTGGTCAAGAAAGTATATAAACTATTTTTTGTGTGAAATACGTCCTATAATCCATATACGCTATCTGGATATTTAAATAACCAATACAGGAAAGAGAATGAAACACCCTACTAGTAAATGTACCCAGATTAGTAGAGAGGTAGGGTGGAAAATCATTTATTAAAAATACCACTCATTTCTGATGAAATTCAACCCCGTGATTTTCCAAACAATGTATGGCCAGATAATGAGTTATGCCTTGGCCAACTGTTTTACGTTGGCTGAATTAGAAATACATTAATTTCGGCTTTAAAAAAGAAGGTACACTTTTTGATTCTAAAATTAGCTTTAAAATAGGTATTATTAACTATATTTTGTGTAAAATATTTCTTTAAAAAGTATTATGTGGAAATGTGGAAATATTAATTAACTAAATCTTTTGGGAAACTGTAACATGAGTTTTATGTTTGGAGTCTTCTAAATTGCAAAAAAAAAAAGCCTCCGTAGAAAGATGTTGATAACCCTTATACTCTTATGATGAAAAAAGAAAGTAGATTTAAACTTCCTTAAAGAAGAGACTGTCCTGTTAATTAGGTCGCAAATATTGGACATTAACGTCCATTTTATATGCAGTGTCTTTCCTCGGAGAGGAATCCACGCCAAATGAACACCTGAAACTTTGTAACGCGACAAAACAAGGCGTTCGTGCGACGGGACTCGTACATGAGCAGACCTTCACAACTTCCGATGGTCCCTTATTAGTCCCTCTATGTCCATCTCTTTATCCTGAGACCACTTAATATCACATTGAAACAAGTAAGGTAGTTGGAAATACCTATCAGACTTTCATAAGGGCCTCCTCATCTGACATCTAGAAAAGTTTATAATTCTAATTTCAAGTGTTCTTACGTCAAGTCATGTGGTCCGCATCAGACAATTTTGATAAATAATATCTAAGCCACCAGCTTCGATGGCCGCAAGGTTTATGGCGTCACAATAATGCTAGAATAGACTGTCGATGGCAAGGAGATCGTGGTTCGAATGCCGGTGGGGTATGTTGAGGGTGTTTTATTTTCCAAAATAGTCTTCGACTCTCTTTCTACGCAAATTAGGGTACATCATCTCTAGTGATCAGTACATGTGTACTACCTTATCAGGTAGTAGGATAAGGCGAGAAAAAAAATTTAAAATCCTATAAAATATTAAATTGCTATTATTGCTTACTGCAAAAAATAAAAACAAGGCTACTGGGATAAAACAGGGAGATGGGAGAAAGTTTCCTCAGAGATAATATCCAGTGTAGACAGATTTTAGATAGACTAGATTACTACCAATGGTGACGAAAACGGTAATTATAATATGTTCGCTAGGTGTATTGACTGTCGTTCCACCAAAACTTTGTCTACGCTAAGTTCGGTACAATTCTTCAAATTTACACTCCTCTTCGTTTTTCCTTATATTAATACTTTAAATAAGCCCTATTATAAAGCGTATGCACTAAAAAAAATCTATGTGTGTGTATTTAAAGTTTCATAAATGCAAACTATCTTTGCTGATAAACATAACAACCCGATAAAAGAAACTATTATTTCTACACAATAATAATTAATTATGGTGACAGTGAGTATTAAAATGTCAACCTTTTGTGCAGATAATCATAGAAACCAAACATTTAGGTTTTGCCTCTCTTGACGTGGAAATAGCAACTGATGATAAACAAACACTGATAATCTAAATCACAATATATAATTTAGCAATGCGGACATTGTAATCTCAATGGTATAAAACATAAGCCCATGTTGCTCCAATCTTCCAACCTAAAAATAATTATCTCCCAGTTTTAAACAAACCGTTCTTTTATCCCCTACTACATGTATATGTAAATGGCACGGGAACATATGTTTTCTGGTATTAAATACCAATCATCCTGTTTTAATTATTCAGGAATTAGTTATTCCGTTAAACATGCATGAACATTTGGGTCGAGTTTTCAACTTTATATGACAGCTGCTTCGTGGGTACAGGAGTTGCGTGGTTATCAACGTTTATATTAGTTAAACTTGTATGCAAAATTAATTAAATAGTTATGGAATTTGCGAGCTCTGTGAATTAATGAAAATTCCTTCAAATAGGGTCGTCATAAACACATTTACCCTAGCTAATATGTTTATTAGGCGACTAATATTTTGTAGGACAAATATATTTATAAAACCTAACCCAATTAAATTAATGGGTACTTAGTCTCGCGATCTACACACTTACAACCACGCGATGATTAAAAGAGATAAAAAAAATGCCTCCTACACCTATTTTCTTCATTTAGTAGAGAGATTTAAGCAACAACTTTGTCACAAGTCTTTTTTTTTACAATTATGAATTGGTGAGAATAAATAATGGTAAACATCATTCTCTTCGATTAACGGAATGTTATAGAAAGCAACCTTGTCACCAGTCTTTACACCTTGCCCATCACATGGTGATGAAAAGAGGTATAGAAAATCTCCCCTTCTTCGATTGACGAAGAGTTGTAGGCAGAAAGCAGGCACGGTTCGAATGCCCTATATCTTCCAAACAATGGCTAGCGTGTCCACAAGCCGTTCCTTCCATGTAGACCACCCCATATTACACCCACCATCTATATCCTACATCGCCATCTATCCGGCATTGTGCCTTAATCTATGGGACCGTAAAGGTAAAGACAAACTAAATCATTCATTGCGACCTAAGACTCATTTTTATAGAGGTTTACAAAGTATCCTGAAAGTATGAGTTTCCATAATTACCTTTTTTTCTCTCTAGGATTTTTTTTTTAACTGAACGTAGTGAAGTCCTATTTTAACTAGACTATTTGGCGTTTTCTCTGGACGAGATTTGGCAGAGACATTTTTAGAACTTATGCCAAACGACGTACGCGAATGGTTTTACGTTCTATATATCAGTTTAGAGATGGTGGCTACTCAAATTCTTTTCTACATTCAATAGCTCATCTCAAGTGATTTGAATAAAAAAACTGTAAGCAATCGATTGATCCATCGAGTATCTACGGCAAGTCAACGTATAGTCCGAATTGGCAGTAAGACGTGGTGGTGTTAAAAAAAAATACTTCAATATCATTTTAAATTTTGACACTTTATAGAATGATGTCTTAAAACCAAGTTAAAAAGAGGGTTTTTATTCACGAATATAAGGTACTCTTGAATAAGGTATTATTTGTTTTCTGTATAATTTGATCACCAAGGCAAAATAACACAGACTTCGAATTGAAGTTTATAAGACTGCCGTAATGATAATATGACATTATTAATATGATGTACTTGGCATTTCATAACTGGAGGGAGCAAGATATGCTGTCCACAAACGTAGTAGGCTACTTAATAGGAATTGGTGAAATTTAACAATATACTATTTAACATGTGAACCTGATATCATAGATTTAATATTCAGTAATGATTGCAGACCTGTTTCGGTGGCCACGTGGTCTAGCGCGCGAATCTCGTGTTGGACTAGACTACCGAGGACGGGGAAATCGGGGTTTAATCCCGGTAGGGTGAACTGAGGGTGATTTTCCTAAATTGTTTTTCACCCTCCCTGCACGAAAACAAATTCGGCTGCATTTCCTCTAAATTATGCATTCTTAATCCCTAGCTCATTAAAGTAATTAGTCCATAGGTGTATAACCCGAATGTATAGTAAGACACGATGCTAAAAAAAAGAAGTTACTATTGCTCAATCCGGCCATCTAAGCAAAGAGAGAAGGAAGGCTAACTGAAAGTCGGCCTAGTCTAAATAATAAACGGCGCCTACAAATTTAGTTTCTCTCTGTAGACTAATCTTACTCTAGAACCTAAGTTTTCAAATTCAACTTGGTACATGTCAATTATAGCACTCTAATCAAGCAAGTACAAGGAAGGTTGGATTATTATTTGTGAGGGAAAACTTTCATTACTTTCTTGACGAGTCCGTTCCACTCTTACTCTACAAGTACATGTCTTATGGAGCGCGCAGTTGCCAGATCTCCCTCGCTCGAAAGGGATGGACAATCTTTTTATTCAAACTTAGCTAATTATACAAACTTTATACACGATATAGCAATCAATTTGAACTTTGGATTTTAAGGAATTGTGTATTATTCCATTTATTATCATATTAATGCCGCTTTTAATATAAACTGTACACTGTCACCAGCGATAGATAGGTTGGATATAGAATCCTTTCAAAGAGGGTCTTCCCAAGTACATAGGTTTAGGCAAAAATACTCCCTGTTTGCATGTGAACGTTTGTGAACTTTTATAAACAATTACCTAATTCACCTTAACTATAGTACTATAAAAGCTAAAACTCAATAATAATAAATTAATATACAATAGCTCAGAACCTTCAACAAAGCCATTGCTATTTCCAGCGTTAACTATCACAAAGCGTGGTCCACGAGCCCATGGTGGCTTCAGTTCCATGCTAAACCCCTTGCCTAGAACTCTGAATGGTAGTATCTTTCTACTTCTTGGAAACGCTATGTCCAACATTTACCCATGATTCACCTGTATAAATAATAGGTCTACCTCCAGCTCTGGGCTTCTTAATATCCTTCAAATACTTTTAACGCTACCTAATAATGTCATCCCTTTCAATGAAAGCACTCTTGTTACCCCTCCGTTCGTACTTAAAACCAATTTCTTGCAAAAATCTGTATAAGGTAGTTCGTGAGAAATTTGACAGTGTATCGTCTGCATTTAACCTCAATAAAATATTACTTAAAATAGGGGACAGGTTGTCGAAAAACAAGGAATGGACAAGACGAAGAACACCACTTTGTACGATACAGTCATATGTGTTCGTTCTTGAATTTTTTTGATCCCCTTTTCTCCTTTGTTTTCTTTTATAGGAGTCCACAAAGGACCTTATTTTTGTTCCTCTCTTAATGCGTAAATAGTTCTTTTGGAACATTTCGTGGCTTTACATGTTTCCCTAACTGCTTTGGGGACATTCATTGTCTTAGTAAAATAATTGAAAACGTTCACCACTATTTAAAGTTCTTTGCTTCTCAGTATACCTATGTTATGCACTTTTCTCGCTACCGTTTCCATGATAAATAATTTTAAAAACTAACATACAACACTATAAATCAATAATAAAAATTTTATATAAAGTAAAATATATTAAAGCTAAAAATATAAGGAGAAATTAAAAAACTCAATATGATCAAACGTTTGATAAAAATGACAACTAAACCACCAAACACTTAGCACACTGTAGGCCCACACCAAAATATTGACCGTAACCCGTAACACAAGAATAATGGCTCACAACTGGAGAGAGGCTTCTTGGGTGAATTGCAAACAGCTGTGCTTTGCTTTTCCAAGAGGACTGTCATCAGTAGGGTTATTTGGTACGAAGCTCAGCATGGTTATAATTATGTTTACACGGAGTGCTATGCCTGAATACTGTTTTGACTGATTTTTGACTGATTTGACGGCTGATTTAAATGAATAATATAACGGAGTAAAGGACGTGGAAAGTGGCAAAGAGTATGTGCATCAGTATTTTCCTGAATCTATGGAAAAATAACTTGTTAAAATCAACCCCAGATAATTATTTTGTATAAGTTAGATGTACTTTTTGAACACGCTGATTATATCAAAACACGACTTACAAACTACCCTAATACTAAGAAAACACATTATCCAGTCCCCAATCTGACAATTTACCAAATATAAATATCAGACCATCCCAGGAATGTAACCCAGACCTCTGTCTCAGTTGGCTCACGCGCTACTGACTGTGCTAAAGCGTTTAACTAATGCCAGTGAATTCAACCAGGATTCGAACCCGGGCCTGATTACAAATGGTAGAAAAGTGTAAATGCGATTGTAAAACCTTAGACTGCTCAGCCAACCACCTCTGTGGGTAGCTGGTTTCTTAATTCAAAAGCATAGCATAGTAAAATTTGGAGTTCATATGAAATGTATTCCCAAATTTTTAACATTGTCTCGGCAAGTACAATAAAACCTTGTTTATTAAACTATAATTACAAACGAAGACGAGTATAATGAATTTATAAGTGACCGAACCTTACATTTTGTGAACCAGCACCATCAATTTTGATGTGGATGAGATGAACTAACGCTACAACTGTATAACATTTCTCTACTCTTCAAGACCAGACAGAGCGTAAAGTGAGCTACACCCTCTTAACTTCAAAATGCTACCACACATAAATGGGGGGCGCTATTAGCCCATAGTTTTTTCACAAATAAATTTGAGCTTTTTTTTATTATTTATTAAACATAATGTACCTATGCAAAATTAAAAGAAAAAAAAGTTTCTAGCAAGACAACTTTTTAATGTTTTACTTTAAATATTTCAAGAGGTATAATACGTTTTAATTTTTTTTTAACATTGTGTAAAAGATATTCCTATAAGACTTTGCAGACATTGTTCAAAACTATTATAACAGCCACCATAAAACTACTGGCTTTTCTACATAATTGTAACGAGACTTATGACGTGATATATTTGGAACCTAATGAAACTTTGACGCAATGCATATTTGCATATTTTGAAAATAAAGTGATTTAAAAACATCTATGGTGGTTTAAATTGATTTCACAAGATGCATTAAGTGAATGTTCTTTAGTATGCCATGCGTATTTCATAGAAATAATGACGTTCAAATTTAAGATACAAAATGGCAACTCCATTTGGTAGAAAAAGGACAGCGCTAACGGAGAAACCAATGGGTTGGAAAGAGATGGTAATAGTCCATAAGAGCCTGTACTGCAATTTGAAAGTGGAACGGCCTATAATAATAGAAATGTAAATACTAATGAAGTTCTTCAAAATGTTTGCTAATCAGTGGTGTATAGACGTGTTCTCAACAAAATAAATGGTACGCAACACTTTGCATAGACTTTCTAATAATTTGGATTCGATAAATTGAATTGGTTTTCCACATAGATATAACATTTAAACTAATAACTACCTGTACTTACGGGCAACTGGGCTAAGATAAATTATCTAATGATCTGGTTCGCCAGTGACGGGGGTGGGAATTGAAACTCAGTC
>CABFWB010000986.1:160879-177317 GCA_902151455.1 Timema bartmani
CCCCCCCGTCTTGATTGATATCATTTTAACCTTCTAATGATGAACTATTTTTTAATCTGTTTATAAATAATTTTAAAATATGTTTTATTCATATAATAAAAGTAACTTCATCTATGAATTAATAAATTGTTGACGCTTAAAATCAAGTTTAAAATTACTATTAAATTTTCGAGCCTACTCTGTGTGAATTCGAGTAGTTTTTGTTGTTGTTTGGAATTAAGGTTCAAAAATTTGATTTGACATTTTATTTTGATATCTATCATAAGAAAAATATAACGTTGTCTTAATTATTTCAATTAATTATATGTAAAAACTATTTAATGAATCTTTATGTTTCAAAATTGATTTTCTATGATAAATCAATGTCGTGGGTTCCCGGTAATATGGTTATCCTATAAGCTAGAGAGTTCAGATAATAGCACTTACCAACATTAGAAGTGAAAATAGTCAACCTCAGTGGTTTTGGGGTAAAGTACTCGTCTCAGGACCCAATATTCGTTGGTTCGAACCTAGCTAGTGTCAACTGATTTTTCTCTAGAGATAAAAATCCATAGTACAACTTCCCTCGGAGGGGAAATAAATCCATTGCTTCCATGTCGATTGTGGTATGTAAAATAGCCATGGAAAGTATGTGAAAATACCTTTCCCGGTAAATCTGTTTAGGACCTTTCACTCTTGCTCATATATATCCTTGTGTGCTGATATCAGTCGGTTCAGAAAGAACACGTTAAATACTAGAAATAAATATAAATAAACCGTGAAAATAAAATTAACATTTAAATAAACATGAGCCATTCGTAAACTAAGTTTACACTGAAATGTTTAAATTTTACGTTTACTGATTACAGCATAGCATTATATTGCTATGAATTGAATAATATTGTAACGAGTCAAATTTAAGATATTTTTCAAAGTAAAATTGACTGTTCCTCCCCACTTTTTTTATGGGACATATGACAGCTAGATACACTTACTACATCTACTCACGTATTCATCCTTCAAATCAAGTGATCTGCAGCTGTTACTTGGTAGCTATCATATATATATGTATATAGAAACACTAGTGCAGTTTTTATTTTAATTTTTTTTAGCTTATAGCATTACTACCCAGGACATGACATCAAGTTTGTTTGCCATTTTATGGACTATTCGCCGCTCTGGTGGCACAGAGCGTTGCCAAGGGAGCACATATGGAGGTTAGCCACACCCAATATCACCCACCTCGGTGGCGTAGTTAACTAACGCGCTGGTTTCGTGTTGAGCTATACACTGAGGATGGGGAGATCAAGGTTCGAATCTCGATCGGGCGAGCTTGGGAAGGTTTTTCCTAAATGCTTTTCCACTTTCATTTCACGCAAATGCGGGTTCCCTTCCTCTATATACAACCCTCCCGATTCCTAACCCACTAGCGCAGTTAGTTCCTAAACGTATAAACCGAACGGGTAATAAGACGAGATGCTAAGTATTATTATTATTATTATTATTACTCTACACCTAATATCACCTCTGAGGGAGCTGCGGGTCTTATGGAAAAATACTTTATCTTCCCTTTCTCTCAGTTAGCTGTTGCCGAATCTCCTCGCTCTCATGTATTTCTGAAGGTGGTGTGTTGGGGTAAGAAGGAGCAACACCGACTAATTAGTGTTACGAAACTTATTTTATATTTGAGAAGAGTTTGAAGACACGAAAACGCAAAAATAACTGTTTCCCAATAGTGACCATGCCATTACCTCAGCGATCGTATATAGTCTACACATACTCGCAATCAGATGTAGTGATGATATTGATATAGGTGTGGACCAGTAGGAGTCTTAAACCTAACTTAAGCCTAATTTACCAACACCTGGTGAACTTTGGGATTATTCCTTGAAAGAGAGAAATACCAAAGATTCTAGCTGGGAATCAAACCCGGGACCCCTACATCCATAGTCAGATGCAGTAATCACTACATTAAGGGGCCGAATGATACTCCAATGTTGGTGCCGTTTAATTACTGAGTTACTTTAATTTACTTTTATTTATCACCGAGTTTTACTACCAGTTCAGTTTCAACACATTTATACTATTCACCCTAATGTGCAAAGGAAATTGAATGTGTAATTTAGAGGAAGTATACCCACATTTTCTTAGAGATAGGGTTTAAATCTATTTAGAAAAACCACCATCAGTACACCTGATCGGGATTAAAACACCAATCTCCCCATAAATGGCAGTTTATTGCAAATCTGACTCCTTGGACAATTTGAACACTCAAGTGAGTAATTTGACTTAAGGACGGCATTGAATTTCTTGTGAGGTTTTTTGGTATGGGTAGATATTTAATATGCATTTTAATAACATAAATAATATTACAATGCCAGAATGCGAATTAAAAGATTTATATTTGTTGTGCTCCACTTCTCGTAGAGTATAGGAAGTCCTCCCCGCCACTCAGAATGCCCGCTACTATAGGAAGTCCTCCCCACCACTAAGTATGCCCGCTACTATAGGAAGTCCACCCCACCACTAAGAATGCCCGCTAGTATAGGAAGTCCACCCCACCACTAAGAATGCCCGCTAGTATAGGAAGTCCACCCCACCACTAAGAATGCCCGCTAGTATAGGAAGTCCACCCCACCACTAAGAATGCCCGCTAGTATAGGAAGTCCACCCCACCACTAAGAATGCCCGCTAGTATAGGAAGTCCACCCCACCACTAAGAATGCCCGCTAGTATAGGAAGTCCACCCCACCACTAAGAATGCCCGCTAGTATAGGAAGTCCACCCCACCACTAAGAATGCCCGCTAGTATAGGAAGTCCACCCCACCACTAAGAATGCCCGCTAGTATAGGAAGTCCACCCCACCACTAAGAATGCCCGCTAGTATAGGAAGTCCACCCCACCACTAAGAATGCCCGCTAGTATAGGAAGTCCACCCCACCACTAAGAATGCCCGCTAGTATAGGAAGTCCACCCCACCACTAAGAATGCCCGCTAGTATAGGAAGTCCACCCCACCACTAAGAATGCCCGCTAGTATAGGAAGTCCACCCCACCACTAAGAATGCCCGCTAGTATAGGAAGTCCACCCCACCACTAAGAATGCCCGCTAGTATAGGAAGTCCACCCCACCACTAAGAATGCCCGCTAGTATAGGAAGTCCACCCCACCACTAAGAATGCCCGCTAGTATAGGAAGTCCACCCCACCACTAAGAATGCCCGCTAGTATAGGAAGTCCACCCCACCACTAAGAATGCCCGCTAGTATAGGAAGTCCACCCCACCACTAAGAATGCCCGCTAGTATAGGAAGTCCACCCCACCACTAAGAATGCCCGCTAGTATAGGAAGTCCACCCCACCACTAAGAATGCCCGCTAGTATAGGAAGTCCACCCCACCACTAAGAATGCCCGCTAGTATAGGAAGTCCACCCCACCACTAAGAATGCCCGCTAGTATAGGAAGTCCACCCCACCACTAAGAATGCCCGCTAGTATAGGAAGTCCACCCCACCACTAAGAATGCCCGCTAGTATAGGAAGTCCACCCCACCACTAAGAATGCCCGCTAGTATAGGAAGTCCACCCTGTCGCTAAGACTGCCCGCTAGTATAGAAAGCGCGCTTTGGACAGAAACAATACCAAGAACCGCGCGACGCGTCTTAAGCGAAACTAAGGCTTCAGTCGTTTTGATAACACCTTTGCATTATGCATGGCGGTCACATAAGACAAGGAGACGAATGGTTTGGTTGCTCTTGGCAGAAGAAGGGGGTTTAAAACGGGGCTTGCTAAAGGGGGTGAAGCTTCCGTACGTTTGAATAACACCCTCAGGAGTGGTAGGTGGGATGCCTACCTGTGTAATCCCAGAAGGGAAGCAAGCTATCACAATCCTTTCTGAGGTAGATTCACACAGAAGGTGAATAGCGGTTCTGAAATTTGAGCCTTATTTAAAAAAACAACATAAGAAATATAAATTGTTTATTTCCTTACTGTTTAATTATTGTGAAAATTGAGGAATAACTTTTAGACACATAGCTTGAATAAAATAGTATTTGACCCAACAACCAGTTTATCCAATAAATTAGTTCTAACGACGTATGTACATAGTTTTTCTATCTGTTCATCCGTTTCCAGATGGTGGCCACTCAAAAGATTTGGCTGAATAGCTCATTTATAGTAATGTGTAGTCGAAATTCTAAATAATCGTTCAAGTACCTAGTACGAATTAAAAAAATTTCTTACATATATTGTGAGAGTGACTTCTTAAACCACAGGAACAATGATTTGGCCTATATATGCATATAATAATAATAATAATGATAATAATAATAATAACAATTCTTCAACACGAGGATTGGTCCTGATGTGTTTCCAACCCAGACATAGCTGGGCATGGACTCAGCCTTTAGCCGGTTTGTGATACCTTCACCTTCTGGGAGAAAGCACATGCCCTACGAAGTTGAGCAAAGCGCGTTAGCTTCCCGTGGCTTTTCGCACCGGATATCCGCGAACGAATGAGAAAGAGCTTACCAATTTTGACCTAAATTCACTTCCACATAGGGCCTTAATGTCAGGGATATTTTACATGCCACAATCTGCACGATACCGATGGCTTTACTTCCACTTCGAAATTAGCTGTGTTACAGATTTTCATCGCTCTGTAAAAAAAAATTAGTCATTCTCAGCCGGGTCTTAACGGAAATATTAATTTTTGAGATGAAGAAAGAGTGAATCTACCATGGCCAATGCGATAGAATGAAGAAAAAATATATCATCTGCCCTACAACAATTTAAATTGTAAATTGATGTTAATGATAAATTATTTACTCTCTTCAAATAAGTTTCATTGGTTCACTATTATTTTAACATGAATAATGTGGTAGGATGATTTCTATTTATTTTACAATTGGTTCGCGTGATGAATGTAAATGTCCTTACTAAACTTGATATATTCATGAAATGTCTGCTGGTTAGCGAGTTTGTAAGAAATGTTGAGCTATAATCTTAAAAAAAACATAATCGAAGATCTATATTAAATAAGAGATTTTGAATAATTTAAAAAATAATATTTCAACAACTGCCTTATTTTCATAATTAATCATTTTAAACTTATTTTATGCTATTAGAAACTTTATGAATCACTTATAGAAGTAAGCCACCTATCCCCAACTTAAACTAGTTATATTCTTTCCACCTCATTGTACCCTATTCCAATCTTGAGCTAGTTCTATCTAGTCCCCCTCATTACACTCTATCCACATCTCTAGCTAGGTCTCTACCCAGACCATTTTATGCAAGGTTTTTTTTAAAAAATAAAACTGTTAATTATTTCAATACAGTCCACTAAATAGAGCTCTCATTAATTAATGTTATTTAATAAAATACCCTTTTTGATAATCTACTCTAAGCCGGTTGATGCTAGAACTTAATTAAAAATATGAGGTAATTAAAAGTTGTGAAATATTTTGTAGTTAGTGGTTTTATTTTTTAACATTTAATTTTTTTTTCAAATTAGTTAATGGCACTACGTATTTTACAGTATATAAAGTACTCAAAGGGGGCACTAATTAAATTAAAATATAACAAACATTCATCAGACTGGAAGAATTCATAAAGTACAAATAGAATCATGATCCCTTTAAAAAATGTAGAATTAATTTTATTTAGTGAGAGTTGATTGAAAATAAATATGTTGATGTATCCAAAATATAAAAAGACCAACTAGATCTATACAACGTTAAATGTAACCTTAATAATGAATGGAAAAATTTTATTAAAATAATTGTAACCAATTACAAACTAGATCTACGCAATAATTAATATGTTAATAATTTGGGAAATGCTTCTTGATAATTATGTCAGATAAATTAGAGTACAGTTTGTATGGATCTGGTTGAGCGGGATGGAGTTAATCTCGAACGGAATGTTATTATTATTATTATTATAAACCATGGTGGAGGCCTGGCATTCCTCACATTCACAAGTTGTGATTAATACACGTCTTGTCAGAGATGAAGGAAGGGTTTTGCAATCAGATAAATCTGTGCCGGGACCGAGGAATGAAGTCTGACACCTTACTCCTAGACCACCAAGTTTCCTGAATAATACTAAATAGATGGTACGGTGCACATCATTGACGTTCTATTTCTGTATCTTAATTTAGGAATTTTATTAAAAACTAGTAGGATTTGGTAAATGAAATTGTACATACTAGCAAATCTGTACGCAAATTGCGCAATAGCCTACTTGTGTAAAAGTAGAAAAAGATTATTTTATTGAGTAAATAACTTATATAAACTAAATAAAATATACATTTTTCTCAAATTAGTTAAAAACAATGAGATACAAATGTGAATATTTTTAGTAATTTTCAAATAGCCTACAGCAAACACCAGTGTAAAGAGAATAGAGGTTAGCACCAGAAGGAGAAATATCTTTGATTGTCAGTGTGTCAGAGTGTGACGTCACTCATTACACACTAGCGCTTTTAAATACACAAAATTATGTGGAAGACAAATTAAGTTGTTTAAAATTAGGTCAAATTTTAGAACTTTAAATAATAACTTAAACCTTTAAATTCCACACCCAATTAACGTCAACCTGTTTAAAATCATATGTATGTGTTGCTATTTTAGTATTAAAATATAATTTGTATACTGGGTGACGTAAGCAAGGACAATCAAAACTACAAGTGGCGCTAACTTTCTATTCTCTTTACATCGGCAAACCCTAAATGAATAACAAACCATTGAGATTACAAGGCAATCTAAATTTTTACTGGACTTTCCTAATAAAACAATAACTGCTTCATGATTAAAAATATTTTTATAACGATTCCAACCTTATCTCTACTCTTGTTACACTTCATATTTAAATCAAGACGACATCTAAGTGGAGGTGACGTTGGTGGCACTGTGAATGACAATTAGGTCACGATAGTATATATTTTACAATAAACTCTTACACAGGAATTTTTTTTTCCGTGAGATGGATACGAGGTAAACGAAACTTCCATTAATATAATGACAGGTATCCCTCAACCAAAATATATGAGTTGTTCGCTTTGACAAATAGAATGTATTGTAAACACCCCACCCTATACCCTAGCCCTTAACTAGCGTGAACTAATGTAAGGGCTTATAGAAGTTACATTTGTAATTGTGTGGGATGTCACCTAAAGGGATTACCTTGCTCAAGGTGGACACTAGAATTGCGGAATAAAGGATATCTGTCATCTGGCATTAAATTAGGGAACACTAGTTGCGGAGTTTCGGAACAACCTGTAATCCCATTCAACTACTAACCCATAACCTAAACTAACCTAACCTCAATTTTCACTTTGAACAAAGTCATTTAAATTTAATTTTTACCTCGCAGTTAGTGTATGGGTATTAGTAACTTCGAATAAGTTGTTCTGCAATGTTGGTAGTCACAATCACCGACTTCGGAACAACCAGGATAGTAAAACGGATACACATGCTATCAGTGACTATTCAATTAAATAAATACTCAAGACCTTTAGTGAAATTCAGTATTTCAGTATTTTGTGCCAATATAACTATATTTTTGAACATGGACTATTAGATAGTCGCATTTGAATACAGTTAAACAGTTAAATAAGACACAACATAATAATAAAATGCAGTTGACAAAACAACGAGATGTACCCTCTTACAAACTTAACAATGGTTCAAAAACATATATGATGATTGAAATATATTTAATATCTTTCGAAAACAAGTTAAGTAATATTTAGAGAAATTCATCTGCAGTCTTCAAGATGGGTCCAGAAGAGACACTTATATAAATCAAGACGGATTCCCTTTTATTTTATTTTTAGAAAGTTTGTTAAACACGGGATGGTTAGACCTTTGTATGTATACTCTTTTCAGTAACTGATAAATATTAAAAAGA
Source organism: Timema bartmani (assembly GCA_902151455.1). Taxonomy (NCBI): domain Eukaryota; kingdom Metazoa; phylum Arthropoda; class Insecta; order Phasmatodea; family Timematidae; genus Timema; species Timema bartmani. Next base: position 168,770 of record CABFWB010000986.1, read on the forward strand.
ATTCCATCTCAAATAACTGTGAGGTTATCCTAGCTCCACAAATGTTGATAAGTTTTTTAAAAAAGAAATCGTCGTTTGGGATCTGCAGTAATGGTTGAAGATAAGCAAAGTAAAAATGCTTACCGAAATTGTTGAGTTTGTCGATAATCCCTTAGTGGGTTCACAGAAAAATGTACTTAGGACTTTCCAAATATGTTCTCCACCAATATTAATATTTCTTGCCGTAGTCTTGAGGATGTAACCGGGTTTTTTGTGACTTTTCACTCCCTGATTTATTTAAATCCAACACTCTTAAAAACAAATTTTCTAGAAGTCCCCATTGCATTGTGGGATTATCTTCCCAAAGTAAAGCAGTCATAGACATAATATTCACTGACTCACCCATTAATATTTTAGATTTATAGATGACAAAAAAATCATTAAAATATCTTAAACATAATAAATCTTGTAACCATAATGTTCAGTAACCTACCTACTAATATAGATGTATAAATGCCGAAAAGTTCTTAAAATATCGTAAACATAACAAAATTAAAATACTTATATATTCATTGAACAAGAGATCAGAAATATATACTAGGCATAAATGTCAAAATAACTGACCCAACTCTATGTTTATTTAATTAGTCAAGGTTTCATTCATATTAAAACAACTCTATGAATGCAATGGGAAATACAAGATCATCCTGACCTCATTTAAAGCTCCTCTATACACCGCTCGGACAAGTTGGTAAAAGAATTACGTTAGTACGAATAATTAATCTTAAAACACAAAGCATCATAAACACATAATAATAATAATTATTATTATTATTATCATCTCAGTGAAACATAAAAAAAAGCTCTTAAATAATTAAAACGAGTAACCTATATAGTTTCCCTTATCAGACGAGCGACTCGTGCTGCTTGCTCTTGGTGGCATTTTGGTGAAACAATCAGTCTTGCGTGGACAGTATTTTTAAAGGATTTAGTTATTCTTTTACGATCTGTATTGTATAGACTCTAGACGAGCCGCATTTGATTATAGTCCTGGGTCCGGGGTTTGAAGACCCATGTTTGTTATAATATTGGCGTATTTTTTCATAATTAATTTATTTGAGGAACTTAACGAGCACTTTAGGGGTCATCCATAAGCCAAGTCACGCTTTTTTTCTAAAGTCGTTGGTTGGCTCCTCCCTACCATCATGTAACACCAAGAAGACAATTAGCTTGAACGTCTGCCCCCTCCCCCAAGCCCTCAGAACTTTTTACGTAGCTTTTCACATCAAGAGTTAATGTCATTATTTCATAGGGAAGCTTTTGTTGCATTAAAAATGGGACTCAAATTTAATACTACTTGGAATATATTTAAATTACAGAATAAAACTTATTTCAAAGAATTATATAACAATTATTTCCAACATTATAATTTTAGTATAAAGATCTGTGTAGTGTAGCTTTGTAAGCGACATCCCCCCCCCTTCTTAGAAAATAGAGTTATCCTGCCCCCCTTTTCTCAACGGCATTATCTTGTTTATGGATGGATCCTTATGAACATACTTATGTATTACATACTAACTTGATTTAATAAAAGACACAGCAGTCAGGCCATCACAATGAAAAGTAAAGCCCCAATTTCACAAATAATATATTTTGAGCCAAGACGGGAATCCTTACGGGGACCCTTACCCTTAACTTGGTAAGCAAACTTGCAACCAATTTAGAAAAAGCATTGCACATCAGTGATTTAAAATTATAATTAATAAATAGAAAAAAATTTTAAACTTAAGATACATCACTTAATAAATTTTCACCGCAACTATGGTTTTTCTGTTCCTATAAAACTGGGTTTGAATATCCATGCACTTGTTTAATGGGTTAACATTGGCTAGTAGGAGTGTGAGAGGCTTCTAAACGTCAAAGTTGAAGGTCGCTTTAACTATGACAGCCACATTCGCATTTAGAATCAAGAATACAAGTTATACAACGTTAATATACAATAGACATGTTTGAAATCTGACGAAATAGGAGAAATTTCAACATGTAGTCATTTTTAAAGCCACAACCAAACAGTTTTAACACTGCTTAGATATTCAAACAAATCTTTAATGCAAGCAGAGATAAATTAAGAAGGTTAGCATAAAAACAATATAGTGTGCTTTTATTAACCTCTCTTTTCATCTAGATTCTCAGTTCAAAATATATTATTTAAAATTTAAAATGCGTTGTTGGGCAACAAAACTATTATCATTAGTTTTAACTTGGCTTATCAAGTTTCAAGGTTCCCTTCACAAACCCTTATAAGTTGTACATTTCAATTAATCACGTATATATCCACCGTCAAATGTAAAGCTTTATTGAAATATAGGATATAATTTAATGACATGCTCGGAAGAAGTTGGAGAGTCAAAACCTGAAACATCCCAGGCAGATATAATCCACTTTTCAACGGAATTTCCAGCGCAAGCGTTATCCTTGAATGTTGATCTTCCTGGGTTTCATTCTAAGGAAGAGGTAGAGAGTTAAGAGTGTCTCAGAAGTTTCGAAGTTGACTAATAGGAAACATAACAGGAGCTACAAGGCAATTACTAAAATAAAGGTGGTCAATTGAGAGATTGGGATATAATGGTCTTAGCCTGGTGGTGGCATCGGTATTACTAGTGAAAGAGTGAGGGAGATGGTGAAGGTGTTTATGGACAGAGCTGTGGCGATGAATGGAATCTGTGTCCTGAGTTGACGGGCGTCGCTAAGTAATAAAGCCGCGATATCAATACTACCAAATATTTCGCGACGTCTGGGTATTCAAGCTCGAGAGATATTGATTTATAGACTAGGTTTACTCCAGTTATATAAGCTACAAAATAGAATCTACAGTGTTTTTTAATAATTGGTTGTTAATCACATCTTCATCCATTGGGGTTGAGCATTTCTGATGGAGGACTATCTTTCTACTGGTTTGTTTCCACAGGACATCGATAATTGAGTTATTTCTCGGAGGAAACCTATTTTATATTTTTAATTGCAATATTTCCAACCAGAAAAAAACTCTAGCAAGTAAATAATAGTTATTAACGAAGCAATTGAGTTATGTATTTAAAAATCAGCTCTAAATTTTAATGTAATATGATTATGAGTCAAAGGTAAAAATGTTGGCAGTTCATCAAAAAAAAATTGGCGAAATAAAATAAAATTTTACTTCAGAAGACACGTTTAATATAATTTTCTACACATATTAATCATAAAAGTTTTTTTTTACAATAATTGTCATTAGCCTATCATAATTTTAAAAAAGGACCTTTTATATTTCTTTTAAAAGTGTAGTTCCAAACGCCTTGATGCCAATAACAAATAGTCAAGTAATATTGACAGTAGTGTGTCTAAAACTAAACTAAACCTACCAGACAAGACAGTATTCTAAATATTTTAGCTAAAACAATATTGTTCCATTAAAAGCCATGTAAATTCGCATTTTATTTTATGCTAACTTTATTCTAGGGTGAAGAGAGCCACAAGATAATAGAAATTTAATTTACCACCTAATTAAAGGAGACACGCGACATTTTAGAAGGTTGCAGATTCAAGCGAAATTGTTGGTGGATTATTTTATATAATTTTAACTTTCAATACATAAAAAAGTTCATTTAAAATATCAATAATATGACGAAATTATATATTTTAAGAATCTATCAGAATTAAAATTCATACTTTTGTATCCAAATTTCGGTGTTAAAATCTTTGTTTGGGACGTTATTTTAAATAAATGAAATTTCAGGTAATCCAGATTTAGTAATCTTTTATCATGGTGCTTTATTTATTTGCAAACACATAATACTAATTTAGTAACGTTAATTATATATACACCCACACTTTGTGGAAGGACCTAAAAATATAGTCGGTAACGGGGAGGTTTGAATCCTGGTTGGATGTACAAGGAATGTTTTTTCAACACGTAATTTATAGGGGTTTTCCCATCCTCTTTCCAATCAAATTAGAGTACGTTACCTTGAGCTGGACTCATAATGACTCTATAAATTGGGGTTTTAAAAACCTTTCGTGGTAAAATATATAAACAACAAATAAATAGATATTTTAAATACAAAATATTCTATTGGGCCTACGAATTGATAATGTTTCTTATAATATTTTAGATTTGGCATAAACTTAAAAATAAATTAGACATTTGTATTAAAGCACACGAAAACTTGTTTGTGAAGATTCAAAATGGGATAAATTGTTTATATACTAGTTTTACTTTCTTTTAAAGTTTAAATTAGCAAAGCCTCTTTAGCTGTTGATGATTCGAGATTGCACCAAGAGCGTAAATAGATTCAGTCAGAGCTAGTACGAAATAGGGTCACCCATTGTCATTTGCATATAAATTGTTGTTGATAGGGCCGTAGGGATTACGGGACCAGTACAAAATTCAAACTATGATGCATTCTGTTGGACGGTCGTTGAAATATTTTAAAATAACTCCTAGAACAGAACATCACATTGTAATGATTAAGTAAGATTTAATGTACAAAATCTGAAAGAAAATGATTAGATTTTATCATACAAGTGCCAAAGGCTTAAACGGCCAAACTTTTGGAAGTGGTAGGGGATCAAAAAAATAGCTCAAAATGTAATTAGGAGATTAGATAGTTTTCTCTTCATTTTCAATCAAACTGCAAAAAACTAAAATATAAAAACAAGCTTTTGTCCATAAAAAGTGGAATAGCACTAAAAATATTATGTTTGTCAGAAAGCACCTTGGCATAAAATTGTGCATCATTAAATTATTACTAAAATTATATTTTACTTAGGCTAGGAGGAATCTGGTAAGAAACATCCCATTGTATGTGAAAGTCATCGAAAAATATTGTTAATATTTAGCTAAACACATTAAATAAATCTAAAATTAGTATATTAATAAATGGTACGGAACCCTGCATGGACTTTCTCGATCTACTGTTTAAAAAAGGAGATATTTACTCATAGCTTGTAATATATGTGAAACTAAATAGTATACACTAACAAACCCAAGCAAATATTACATTACCTATGTAAAACTTTATTGAGTCCCGATTTTAAATTTTATATTTTTATTTTTTAAGAATTTATGTACTCATTTGTATGTTTGGACCAATAAAAAAGATTAATATTGGGTCCACAAGTGTCAACACTTCGTATTAAGATTTCGACTTCCGATCGACATTTTATTAGGTGTTGCACATCTTCAGGTCATCGCATTGATATAAAATTCCTCATTTATAAATTTTGACCAGTTAAAAATTGTAAATATTGACTATTAAGTCTAAAATGGAGATAGATCATTGCTGTACAAACATTTCTAATCAAAGGTTTAAGGAAAAATAACAAACTTTTTGAGAGACATATTTAATTACTCTGCGGCATTGGAAAATTATTGCGTTAAAACTTAAGTAGTATATCTTTACAACTAAAGCTCACAAAATTGTATTAATACATTTGCCAATATCTCAAGAAACTGTTGGTTTTATAAACATATATTTCATATAAAAGTTTTCTATTTTTAATAGTACTACACTTTTGCAATGATAAGTTGTTTAGAATCTCAAATAGTTGCGGAGATATGATAAAAATTAGAATTAACGCATCAGACCGGAGCCCTTAAAGTCATTTTGCCGAAATATTGAGAGTAGCCATTTTGATTGGAAAATTTATAAATTAAGAATTAATAGCCAGAGCTATTATTTATACTTATTAGTGGGAATTACTCCATCTAGATATCATATTCTGAAAATGGAAAAATTTTCAGAATATGATATTTATAAATAATTAGAAATTAAATTTAATCAAAATCGTTAGTGCCGATTTTAAAAAAATCGACTTTTTCTCATTTTGCCCTTCAGTTAACTACCCTTAAATATAGGGGTGGATATATAATTCCAAAAATACCTTGGGGCAACCCTATGAAAACCCTAGATACCAAGTTTTAGCCCGATCGGTAAAAGAGTTTAGGTTCTAGTCGGTGGTGCAGACAGACAGACGGAAATTCAAAAATTACTTTTCCGGATTCAGGGAGTCATGAAACGTCAAGATTCATCAAAATCTCAAGTTCTATTTTTTTGACGATCACAATACTTTCTCTACCTGTAAGATAGTGAGAAAGTAAATTAAAAAAAGAAACCAAAGGTTTACAATGCTGGTCCCCATGCTGCAGGCCATCATTTACAACACATTAAAATATAAACACACTATTTTATTTAATATCTAAACTTAATTTTATTTTATTGTTTATCCGAAAAGGAAGTAAAAACGAGTTAAATCTTTAAATGATATTTTGAGCTAGTTTTTTATCACATATGCCTTCCCAAAATTTGTATATTTAATCTGGGAGCACACTGTATATATTGGGGCCTAAGAAAGATGGACAGTCAGAAAAATTGAGATAGTTATATAGTGAGGAACTACCCCAAATATAAAGGATAGCTAATGGGAGCATGATCTTGTGTGGGACCACGGGGTTCTTATAGGCGATGACTGGCGTTTAAGTAAAATTTTGGTTGGTGAGACTGAATATACAAAGACCCCTCCCCTTTGTATGTCAAGACGTCGTTGAAAAGATAATATTAAAATAGATTTAAAGTGGGCTTTATGACATGATATGGTTAAATGGCGTAATCCCTGGCAGCCATGAGCTTTTGAGTCTCTTAAGGTGGAAGTTTAGGGGAAGCAAGAAATGCTATTATTTGTATCCAGTGGAAAGTAATTTTACTCGCATGGTCATAACAGTTATTAAATGTCTTTCAAGGCTGTCCTGAAATTCTATAAAAGTTTTTATCTTCCTTTAAGAAGCGTGTCATCTAATGCCACTATGTTCATGAGAGATACTCAAGAACTATTGATATATTGTGAAGAAAATTAAGCTCATTTTTTCTACTGGAGTAATATTCGATTCATTTTGACCAAAATAAATGCCTTGCTATACAAACTGTACAAACATTGCTCTAAGCTCACGTTTCCTACACTCCCACATTAATTAGCTCAAAATTGGAATTTAATATTTATTTTTGATACATTAAAGAGCAAAGGACTCGTTGCATTGGCCTAGAAGTGTGCTAGTTATTTGCACGCAACATTGTGGCTCGAAACGGTAAAATTCAATTGTAGCTGCGTGTACTCAATTTGTTATATATAAATAAGCTTATATATATATGGGATAAGCTTTAGCGTGAACTGATGCTAGGATGGGATTTGAATTCCAGCATGATAGTTTAGGTCGATTTTTTTAAAGTGGTATTCTACCATAATTTACAGCAATTCTAGTAAAGTTCCTTTTCCTTACCCCCTTAGTATGAATATGCAGAAAGCCCAGTTGGAAAACAAGATACGGTCTTCAAATATTTATATTATTTTTATCAAGTTTTCTTTAACTGTCTAACTATCAATGGTCAAATGTTCTAAGGCGTCACTCTCATAATAGAATGGCTGTCGATGATGCGGAGATCAGGGCTTGGATCCCAGCTGGGTGTACTTAGGAGGCTTTTTTCATAATAGTCTTTCTCCTCTCCTTCCAAGAAAATCTCGATACACTTCATCTCAATTCAACCTCCCTCACCCCTAGCACATTATCGGAAACAGTACATATGCGTATAACCTGAATGAGTAGAAAGATTAAAAATAAAAGCAACTATGTCATCATCATCATAAACTGTTCCCAGTCTATGTCCAGGCTAATTTAGTAAAATGTCTCAATCTGACCGTTCCCTTAGTATCGTCTATTCTTCTTCTATCACTCACACGATCACTGTTATCTGTACCTTTTCTTTGTTAGTCTTATGACCGTTCCCTTAGTATCGTCTTTTCTTCTTCTATCACTCACACGATCACTGTTATCTGTACCTTTTCTTTGTTAGTCTTCCTTGAGGTATTTTTCCTTCAAACTTTTTATCTACAGCATTCTCTTTGGTACATTTTCCTTTTACAACCTCATTACGTGAAACCTTCCTTCCTCTACTATCTAATGGACCCCCCCCCCTGTATCCCAACTGTTGCCAAACTTATCTAACCAGGTGGTGTGTGTGTTAATAAATCAATCAACTTGCATATCAAATAAATAAGATAGACCTGCTTCGGTTGCACCATGGTCTAAGGCGTCACTCTCATGTTAGACTAAACTGCTGATGACAGGGAAATCGGGGTTCAAATCCCGGTCGGGTGTGCTAAGGGTGGCTTTCCAAAATGGTTTTCTACACCCTCCATGCAAGTGCGTGTACACTTCCTCTAAATGTAGCCTTCGCCATACCTAGCTCACTATCATAATAAAATTAGTACATATGCGTATAATCTGAACCGGTAGTAAGACACGGTGCTAGACTAAAATTGCTTGAAAATCAAAAATAAAGAAATTGAGACCTTGAATAGCTTTCTTATTTAAGAAGACGTTAAGGTTTGTACGTATAGCGTAGTTTTTAATAAATACATGCATTAAGCATCTAATAAATTAGATCACTTACCTACCAATTTGAGTAAATCAAAAACAAAGAAAAAAGTTCTATTTTGGATTAGGCCTACGTACTTAAAGAAACCAGCATGAGTAATCAAA
>CABFWB010000987.1:0-16576 GCA_902151455.1 Timema bartmani
TTATTTTGGCCAACAAATGTTTGTTATAAAAACTTCAAAAATACTTCCCTAAGCTCACGCTCACTAGCACCCCATCTTAATAACGAACAATAAAAGGTACATACATAATGATGTCACTGTGACTTCTATATAATAGCTCTACAGAGATCTGTGCAAATTTTCAATCTCTCGTCTGCACATCATTACGCAAGAGAGAAGAAAACTTTTCCTTCTCATATAGCTAATACACCCTAGGCGATAATCGTCAGATACAAGTATCCAGCGACTCGGCAACATCACCCGCACATACACTAACAAGTTTACACCGATATTTGCGTCCACACCGAGCAACCACATCCAATTAGTCCCGTCTCGCGATGGACCAGCACACCACTGAATAGTTAAATGTCACCAAAAGCGAAAAAAGTTGGTGGAAAATGAGTTTTTAAAACGAGTGGTGAATAAATGGTTACCTTTTGCTGTCATAGCTATTGTTGAATGACTTGTGCTTATTTAAACAATTCGTAATCATGACGAAACCGGATTTAAAGGGGCTATTTGGTTTGGTAGCACCCCAAATTACAAAGCAAGATACCAACCTTAAAGCTGAAATGGTTACCAAATCTGTAGTAACCATTAGAGAATCACCACCAAAATACAAAAGGAAACACGAATTAATTAAATTCAAAAGTTTCCCGCCTATGCTTGCGCGTGGGTCCACACCGAGCGATGTTTCCCATTGGAGGCTGAAGACAGAACACTGGCAACTTTATTTGATCTTCTACCGCTGGATACTCTGGCAATGTTTGCGTGTGGAGACACTTGTTTGACTTGTCCTATTTGGCGAATATCGTCCAGTATGTACTAGGCTTTACACACGAACAAAGTAATGTGACTTTTAAACACTGTAAGCTAATTAATATATTTTTACTTTCTCGAGACCCCTTGGAGGGAGAAGTATTGTGATTGTCAAAAAAAAAGTATTCTAGAGTATAGACTCTTAAAAAATAAGTGATTTTGCCTTCCTTTAACAAATAAAAGTGTTGTTTACCGCGTTTTAAGGTTTGAAAATGATAGAAAAAATCAAGCCGAATCCAACAATAACAAATATGATGTATGTTTTTTTAGAAAAATGTAGTTAATGCCTTCTTCTAAAGGGCAATTGTGCGTTATAAATTGGTCATGGACAGAATTGAGCTCCAAATGAGTAAATATGATAAAATGACCCCCCCCAAGAAACCCTTCCCCTCACTAAGACACTGAAATAGGCCTATATCAGCTTTGGCTCTCTAAAACTCACTTGAGAGTAAGTCTTCCCAGGGTTAAGACCTATGTTAATCGTCCGCTCAAAAACTTCCAAGCGATAAAAAAAAAAGTACTAGAGTCCTTTCAACACACTAGATAAGCAAAAAATTACTATCTTCTCTGAGGCAGAAAACGTCGATCTGAAAGTGGGATGGTGAAAAAGAGAGAAATGAATCGTTCAGACAAGGATAGCACAGTTGACATTCACCCTTGACACTACAGGTCAAAGCCACAGCTTGTGTTTGTAAAAACTAAACAAACATATGGGAGGCACGGGTTTAAATCCCGAGTGGGTGGTAAGTTGGTCATTTTACTAAATGGTTTTCCACTCTTCCTCTACGCAAATTCGGGTAAATTTCCACCCAATTTTATCTTCCTCATTCCTACCACAATAGTGCAATTAGATGTGGATATCATAAACGATTAGTAAAATGAGGTTCAAAATATGAATTTGTTTATTTCCTTTAAATCAGGGATTCTCAACCTTTCTAATATCACGGCACTCTTGTGAAGGAGATTAGAGTCTCGTGGTACCTTGTAAAGGTGATTAGAATCTCGTGGCACCCTTGTGAAGGATATTAGAATATCGCGGCACTCTTTTGAAGGGGATTAGAATCTCGCGGCACTCTTGTGAAGGGGATTAAACTCTCGTGGCGCCCTTTTGAAGGAGATTAGAATCTCGTGGAACCCTTGTGAAGGAGATTAGAATCTCGTGGTACCTTGTGAAGGGGATTAGAATCTCGCGGCACTCTTGTGAAGGGGATTAGAATCTCGTGGCACCCCTTTGAATGAGATTAGAATCTCGTGGAACCCTGTGAAGGGGATTAGAATCTCGTGGTACCTTGTGAAGGTGATTAGAACCTCGCGGCACTCTTGTGAAGGAGATTAGAATCTCACGGCACTCTTGTAAAGGGGATTAGAATCTCGTGGTACCTTGTAAAGGGGATTATAATCTCGTGTCACCTTGTGAAGGAGATTAGAATCTCATGGCACCCTTTTAAGAATTTTAGTAAGCGTTTTGTTTGGTTTTCACATTTTTATTTTTCATCCAAAGTAAAATAAATCAGAGTAGCATAAATAATTAGCCTAACACTTTTAATTTTATAATTATTTAAAATTAAAATAACATATTTAATTACTCCCTTTCTGAGTTAATTGAAATATATAAATAACAATAACACTGAATGAAATACATAAATACAGTTCTAGTATAAAAAAGCTTTGGAAATCAATAAACTGGCGCACTAACCAACCTCAATGTGAGATCACTAAAAATTAATAATAATATGTAGTCATCAAAAGGGAAACAATTTTCTCACGTCGTGTGCCGTGGTACGTGCAATTCATAGAAACACTAAAAGACAAAACTTTATTCAATTTCTTTATTTTCATTATTTTGTGGTAATCTATTTTCTTTATTATATTTTTTCACACCCCTGCTCCCCTCTAACTCTCGAGGCACCCCTGACTGACCTCGCGGCACTCCTAAGTGCCGCAGCACACCGGTTGAGAATCCCTGCTCTAACTAGACTAAAGGCGTGTTCACATTGTCAACACAATAATTTAATTAAATGACTGCCTTCTATATTTCTTGCTGGCGGTCATTGCGGATGTTGCTATTTAAAACTCGCAAGAGACTTTATTTGCTAGTGACACATACTCCCGGCAGTAGAAAGACGTGACCATTTTAAAAGTGTTACTAGATACCTATGCCTATATAGGTGGTATCATCTCTATGCTATAAGACTATTTCAATGTTGACTTTAATGTTTTCTTTCGTAATAAAAGTTTACATCATACTTTTTATTTTATTTTAAAATTTTCGCCATTTCATTGATTTCAGAATAGATGGTCCTCCTTTTTAATTTTTTTTAATCTTATAACCCTAGCTGAAAGTGTTTGGCCGGTATACGAGAACGAAGCTGAGTGGGCCATTTGTGTGAGTGGAACTGTATTGGCGTTGATTTGCTCGCTAAGCACCGTGATTTATCCAAGAAGTGACGTCATAACGCAAGTGGCAAAAAAGTGCAGTCCTGAGCACACTACTGCGGCACTACTAGTCCACTCACATTTCACTGCTAGAACCAAACCATTCATAATATTGTGACACTAAGATAATATAGGTTTGGTAAGAATAGATTTGAATATTAACAAATGACCTTAATGTGACAGTTGCTATGAGTTAAATTAAGAGGGAACGCGCCAGCATTTACCTGAAGAAAAGATAGAAACTCATACCCTAGTGACACCACATTTTGTTGATCCGAATTCCATGGATTTCCTCCAAATATTGTGACAATCCACTTGTGCTCGAACCTTTGCAACTAATGATTTTGGGACATTTTGTACATTGCGCCAAACCTTTTTTTGTGCACTTTTTAAAATACTTTCAGACATTAGAATAATATCGATCAACCATAATGTTGCTGAAATGTGAGAGATAATTAGATTTTTAACATCATGGAATCATGAATAAAGAACATTAATGAGAGTCATAGTTTCATCTGTCAAGGTAAGACTGCTACCTTTCAAGGTAAACCAAGTTTACACATCATATTCATATTATTCGTGACATATCAGGCCACAAAAAATAGCCGTTTGCTATCAACACACACTGCCTCGAGCTACTGTATGACTCAGACAATCATTACTCGTATGTTTCATGTATCATATATTACACTAGCTGGTGTACCCGTTCTTAGTACGGGGAATTTATAAAATAGCTTTGTTATAATATATAACCTAAACCACAGGAAATGGTAACCGATTCTTAAATTATGTTAAATATTCATCCTTTATCGGTTTAATCCTGATACAAAACGGGAAAGTAGGCTGATTAATACACACTCTAGAAAAACTTTCTCACGTAGTTAATAATAAATAAAATAAAATATTAAATACCACATAGGGAAAATATGTATGCACTAAAAACCTCATTATTATTCTTTCATTATTCTTTCATTAGAAAACAATTTTTTCAAAACAAACCAATTGGAATATGAAAATTTTACTAATATCCTCATGTCTTGTAAGGTTTTTATAACAAATTCTGAAAAAACTATTGTGATTGTCCAAGTAGTTTACGAGAAACAGTGAGTTATGTTTGAGATATTTCGAGTATTTGATCGCGGTAAATACGATCCCGCTCAGATTTTCCCTGCAAGAACTTATAAATGTGGCCGTCCTGCGCTCTCGTGTCGTGAATTCAAATATCGTCTGCACTTTGCACGGTGTCTATACCAATGTAAACGCGGCTTTAGCGTGATGCTAAGCTTGGTGGCTTACACTCCTAAGTTGCAAAATACAAAGTTCAATCCCTACCGATTGAACTAACGGCGTTTGCTTCTTTCTCCAAGGAATCTTACTAATATTATAAATGCGAAAGTTTGTGTGTTGGGATATTTGAGTGTTTGTTACTCAATCACACCAAAACTGCTGAACGGATTCGAATGGAACTTGGTACGTAGGTAGAGTATGTCCTGGAATAACATATATGACTATTCCCAACCTTTGATTTTACATTAATTTTACAATACGAAAGTTTGTGTGTTTGGATGTTTGTTACTCAATCACGCCAAAACTGCTGAACGGATTCGAATGGAACTTGGTACGTAGGTAAAGTATGTCCTGGAATAACATATAGGACTATTCCCAACCTTTGATTTTACATTAATTTTATAATACTAATGTTTAAACTTTTTGTCGGGCGAAGCCGCGACGGGTAACAGCTAGTACATTAAAAAACACTATCTCGTTTCTTAGATAAACTAATTATTGCATTGCTGATGACAAGCAAAATACCACTAAAACTGAATTATAATAGCAAACATAATATCAGTGGATGATGAATGGATAGTCATAAAGCGCTAAAACTGTCAGACCTACTACTAGCTCAGTTGCACCGGTAGGGTTGTTTTTAACCAAAGGGTGGTCGAACGAATCCAGGTAGATTGGGAATAAACCCTTTTGGAGCTGAAGAGAAGCTAGGTCTGTACAATGGTTAAAGGAGAGCTAAAGTCTGTTCAGCGTAGGAATTATTTTCTGAAAGGCCTTTTTTCCTACCAGAAATCTATTATATAGTAGGTATGGTAGGAAAAAAGACCTTTCAGAGAGTAATTCATACCGTGAATGGAGTATAGTTGTTTTAACCCGTATCATCCATTCCTCACAATTGATGGCTCTAGTCAAGAGGTACAGGCACAATTTTAGAATAACATGAACGTTCCTTTGTTCTTCCTGATCATAATCATATAAACCCCGACTGTTCATATTTGGGACTAATAAGTTTTACTTTAGTTTTAGATTCTACAGGCACGCATCCAAATCCTGATCATCACACTAAGAACCTCGCCTAGGCTGCCTTTTATTTTCCATAACATCTCTTCCAGAACGATCTATAACATATTAAGAACATTAATTATTCTTTAGGCGTGGTATTTTATCTCGTTATGTAAACTTAATACAGGAGCATTGCATTCCATACTAAACACATTTATAAAATACAAACTTATTAATTTGTGGTCAACATTGATAATATTTTATTATATTACTACAGTTATTTTATAGGTAGGCCTATTGATGCTTTCTATAAAAGGATGGCAGCTGTTCAATTTTATATCGAATTTATTAGTTTATTTTTTATTTTTGACGCATGGATAAAAAAGAGTAGTGTTAGTAATTTTTGTAATTGTTGGATAAGGTTTTCCCAACCAGAATCCTAATTTAAGTAATATATGATTAGGCTAAAGGCCAGTACACACAACGCTAAGCTAAGCTAAGTTAAGCTATGCATTGCTACGCCGCGCTATGCTTTTTCCATTTGCTGGCCGGGCAATTTTTCCATCTCCCATCTTGAGCTATCTTTGCGCATGCGCATAACCCAGCTTGGGCTCAGTGTTGAACAAACACAGTGCTGGTTTGGTGAAAATAACCAAAGAAGTGTAGAAGTTTTATTTTCAGTTTGTTTCACGTGTATCTAAGTAATATTTTATTTAGGTTTTATATTTAATAAAGTTCTTTTAATTAAAATGGAAGCGTTAATTAAGTTAAACCTCACCTCCTAAATTTTCTTCATCTTCCAAAACAGCTGCTAACAGCAGCATCTTTTCTTCCTCCGTACTATCATCCAAACTCAAATAAGATATTTTGAAGAATGCTATCATAACTAAACTTCACTGGAGCAGACCAGAGAGAAACAACACTGAATTCTGGAGTGAAAAGAGGGACCATGGCTTAGCATAGCTTTAGCTTAGCATTCTGTGTGTATCGGTCTTAAGTGTGTGCTGTTGTCGAGCGGAAAGGGGGTCTTGCACTGAAGACTGAAAGAGCGGTACCTGCCGGGCTACAACTACCGTTACTTTCTTACCTTTCACGTCACAGCTCTACTACTAGCAGCTCCAATAACATCGACCTTCCTTAACTTGATGACTATATCCCATACTGACAAACCATGTGGGACTAGCAGCTCCAATAACATCGACATTCCTTAACCTACTGGCCATATCCCAGACTGACAAACCATGTGGTACTAGCAGCTCCAATAACATCGACCTTCCTTAACCTGCTGGCCATATCCCATACTGACAAATCATGTGGTACTAGTAGCGCCAATAACATCATCCTTCCTGAACTTGCTGGCCATATCCCATACTGACAAATCATGTGGTACTAGCAGCTCCAATAACATCGACTTTCCTGAACTTGCAAACCATATCCCATACCATCAAACACTGTGCCACTAGCAGCTTCAAAAACATGGAACTTACTTGTTTCGGTGGCCGCATGGTCTAAGGCGTCACTATCGTGTTGTACTAGGCTACCGATGACAGGGGATCGTGGTTCGAATCCCGGCTGGGTGTACTGAGGGTATTTTTTTAAAATCCACTTTTCTTCAACGTATATGTGGGTACACTTCCTCTAAATTCAATCTTCCCATCCATAACTCATGAGCGTAATTAGTACATATGCATATAGCCTGGACAGACAGTAAGACGTGGTTCTAGATAATAATAATAAACATTGACCTTCATGGACTTACCGGACACCTTAGCTCAAGTGGTAGCGTGTCTGCCAACTGTGCTAAAGGTCCTGGGCTTTATTTCCGGCATGTCCGAAAGTTTATCATTTGTGAAAATATGGGTTTACCCTTCACATTGATAAATTGACGGCTGGGTACTGGATGTTGTGCCAGTCCTAGTCTTAAGTTAGATTATTATAAGATATATGAAGCAATGACAGACCTATCCAGCCGGTAGTGGAAAATATATGGCTTCAATAACTGACCCAAACCATAGGATGGAAACAGTGATGGATGTAAAAAAAACTTGCGAGTCATATGCCTACCAACGAAGTGTATTTATTACAAGCAACTCCAAGAACCCTCCTTACTATATAAGTTACTTTGATATCCAGTGCTAGCAGGCTCCATAATATAAACTTATCTGACCGTGCAGCCTCCATTCCTGGCCAACATCTTGAGACTAGAAATGTCGATAGTACAGATCATATCTTAGCATGCTATTTTCAACAGTGTCTGCCTGTTAGAATCAAGGTCACCAAGTCGGCCAAAGACCTCTAAATACCTGGTATGCTACTGACTTGTAACAACATGGAATCTTGTCCGGCATTCAGTTCAGTAGCGCGCGGACTGTTTCAACGACAACGTGCTAATTTCACATTTCATGAAATAACTTATTTGTACTTAAACAATTGACTATGGAGAAATGTGTGGAATAATATATCTCATAAAAATAATCAAAGAACCCACACAAATCAATTCAATTAAAAAAACGAGAATCACATTGTTTTAAAAAAAATATTTTTCGTCCCTAATATTTTATTATATGAAAGACTGGGATGATTTATTTTAACTTTTTTTTACAGCATAAAATTGTAACTTTCTGATTTGCATTTTCAGTTTTTAAATTTTGTTTCAAATTAAACAAGAAAATAAAGCTAATTTTTTGAAGCAGCTTCTTAAGGGTCCTGGGCTATACTTCCCTAACGGTAGAAAAGTGTAGGTACATGGTTTAAAATCCTCTTTTATATCAATGAAGTGAAGAACGATAGGCTCTGTATTATATTTGTTCCTAAATTATTTCGTAAAACGTGTGCTAATATAATAAATTGGTCTATGAAGTGAAAGTAAATACCTACCTAATATAATAATATAATCATAATCATCATCATTTCAGTTTACTTTTTAAAGTAACCGTTACAAGATCTATAAGAGCAAGCACTGAACTTTCTGAAAAAATTTACAAGTAAATGACAATACATCGGAATAAATACCAAAGGCCTAAGGAAACAATAGTATGCCTATAATTAAACTAAACAATAAATATAAATTAAAGAATTAGATTGATCATTGGGACATGGCATAGCAAGAAATTTTACCACCAAAAATATTAAAAACAAAAAGTGTATTATAACATTTTTGAAAGAAAAGAGTTTGTAGCCAAATCCTAAAATATTTCGAATTCTGTCATAATCATTAAAAATCGGCTATAAAATAATTTGTCATAACAAGCAGCAACAAATTTTTGCTGAACACTTTAAAATCTGAGGAATTTATTTAAAATTTTAAAGTAATCATATTTCAAGCAACATCAGCAAACTCAAACTTCGATGTAAACAAAGCATAAGATTAATATGAGTGTTTTTCAACAAAATAACCTAAACATGTGTCTTATTATTTTCTTTTTGGAATATCCTCGTACATGTTTAACATACAATCAACTTTATTAAACCAGGAGGTAATATATTTAATAAGGCCAAGTCATTTCAATGAATAAGAAATTATGGGGTTAACATGATATTAAAGTAAAGTTTACTATATAAGAGAACACTCTTTTTTCTCCGCGTTTTAGCATCTCTTTGAGCTATACACTCACATAAATGGGCTAAGGATGAGGAAGGTAGAATTTCAGAGGAAACATACCTGTATTTGCATGTAAGGGGTTTGGGAAATAATGATAGCATTTAAATAATTCAAATAAAAGCAACGTACTATATATAATATCACTGTATAGTTTATAAAATAAGAAAACAGGGCTGGTTTTTCTGATGTAGGATGTATATTTAATTTGAAATTTATTGCAACACACGTATCATTTTCAACAATAATTCACTGTAGTATTCCAAATATGTCGATTTAATAGGCAAGTGAGTTGATATTTTTGAATAGTTTAAGATGATAAGCAAAATGCTAACAGTTTTAAGAATGCAATTTCTTACCAATGTATTAAACACATTGAAAAGAAATGATCCTAAAACTAACTCTTTGGAGTAACAAGGGGCTAAGAAAGAGCTGGTGGGACTTGAATGAATGTTGATAGCAAAATATCTGTTTTGAGAGGAGACCTAGTTGTTAAATCAGTTAACTAAGATACTCTATGGATAAGCCAAAATTCCTAAGTTTCAGCCCACTCTGTTTTTGTCTCCATTCAAGTCACTCTAAGGGGCGTTCACACAGGGTAGGTAGGGAGGCAAGTTAAGTGTGCAAGTCACTTGCGTCAAGCTACTTGTCCTGTGTGAACAACTACTTGCTTAATATTAGAGGAAAGACAGGTAGCGAAGCAAGCCGCAAAGCCAGGCAAGTGAATAGAAACCTTTTCTATTTTCGAGCGCACCTGCTTTCTCCCACCCCACAAATATTTCAAAGGCAAGCTACCTGCCTGTTTTCTTGCTCCGTTGGAACAGGCAGTAACTTGTAGCCGTATATAACGCGTGCAAGTGGAGCGTTGTTCGTGAGGTGTTTTTGTAATTTTGTGTTTTTCCATAATATTAGTGTCATCATTCTGGTAAAAAAAAAAATCCGACAAGGTGGAGTGATGAGCTAACTTGTAAATCTGTTGATCTTTATAAAGAACATGAATGTTTATGGAATATGGGTAGTTTGATGTATAGGAACAAGCAGGCTCTAAATAGAACATTGTGGAGGGGATGGTATTAGAAGGTTTTGGTACAAG
This sequence comes from Timema bartmani, assembly GCA_902151455.1. Taxonomy (NCBI): domain Eukaryota; kingdom Metazoa; phylum Arthropoda; class Insecta; order Phasmatodea; family Timematidae; genus Timema; species Timema bartmani. The sequence continues at coordinate 10,254 of CABFWB010000987.1, forward strand.
GGATGTCAAACAGAAAATTAAAAGCCCACAAGCGACGTATTGCCAAGAACAGGCTAAAATGAAAGGATCTCAAAGGTCGGGAGCTGGTGCGGGCAATGTTTATAAACCACCAGTGAAATGGTTTAATATGATGCAAGGCATAATACACATTGCGCATTTAAAAAGAAAAACACACAGTACTATAACAATTAAAATAGTGTGTACACTAAAATTTAGTTGCAAAAATAATGATTTGATCCAGTGCTCCCCTGATTTATCTCAATAATAAAAGTTTTAGTCAACATTATTACCTAAAGTTAAAGAAGAACATGTTATGGTTTTATTTCTACTATATAAGTACTAGCCAAAATCATACTTACGGTTTAACTTTAACATAAAACTTGTACTTTTAATATAATAAATACTTTAAAAGTATAGAAAAGAGGTTTTCTAGTTCAATGTACCATTAAGTTTTGCCATGACACTTGACCTTCATTCACAAAATAATTTTGATATGCATCTTTGATAGCCTTTGCTTACCTTGAATTATGATTAATTCCTAAATGACCTACGCTGGTAAATCCAACAACTTGGGCTCCAGGAATTATTTCACCTCTGTCAATACCTTCCATATCGACAGGACCTCTTCGGAGACGGGTGAGTACTGAATTGTATCTCAACCATTTATGCAATGCACATGCTGTACGAATCAACTTGTCTGTTGTATTAACATTACAAGCAAGAGGTTTCTCAAAAATGCGGAATCTGCTAACTAAAATTCCGAAACTGTTCTCGACCATCCGCCTGGCCCGTGAAACTCTATAGTTGAATATATTTTCATCATAAGTCAATTGTTTACGTGAGTAAGGTTTCATAAGTAATGTTTTTAGGGGAAATGCATCATCCCCTAAATTGACACCTCCATCTGGAAGAAAATTATTTTGCAGCGCTGCAAAGAGAGAACAATTTTGGAAGACTCCCCCATCAGAAATGGATCCATTTGATCCAACATCAATACAGCTAAAACAGTAGTCATGGTCAACCAGTGCCATAAGAATAATACTGTTTTTTCTTATATAAATGAAATGAGTTCTTCCACAGTTAGGAGGAGGAGGTTTAATTTTTACATGCTTCCCGTCAATCGCGCTATAACAATCAGGAAAATTCCCCATGTCCCAAAAAACCCTTTTTACTTCTTTCCAAGCCTCTTCTAAATCAGGTATTTGAAAAGAAAAATCCCAATCTTTAAATACGAATGTAGTGACAAGTGAAACAAAATCACCTAAAAATACTTAAACTTTGATCGTGAATTAAATGAGAAATTTTAATTTATTTGTTTCAGGATGTAATAGTGAACACTAATATTATCGAGGTTGAAAATGCTGGGGATAGTATTTATATTGTGAAAGAAAACGAAGATGACACCTCACTCGTGAAATAAATTAGCATTTCTGAAAATGTAACATCATCCATAAACTAGGGGAACACGAGCTCAAAAGAGAATCACACCCGCAGCCTCATTAATTTCGCAACCAAACACTAAAATAAAAGTTAGTAATACCTAAATAAAATAACATTTTAATTTTTTAAATTACTGATAAAATGGTTTATGTTTAGTAGATACAAACTATTTTTTAATATGTGATCAATAATAAATAAAACAAAAATCATCATCCACCACTAAAACTGGAAAAAAGTAGTCAGGGAAAATTGAAAAATGTTGCCTGTAAAAGTCAGGGAATTTTGTTAAATATGTTTTGTAGCCACCCTGCTATTCTTGATATTTTTGGTGACCACAGTCTACTAAGCTTTGATATTACTTGACAATAATTATTTTTTATATAATAAAGCATTGTATTTTATTTGTTTCACAATTTGCATTGATCTCTTATTTATAATAATAAACACACTACAAAATTACTATTATTATTACTACCTAAAATAATGTATTTTTTTAACTCTTGGATTTTGGTTTATTTGGGGATAAATAGACACTTACCTTTACGTTGTCTTCTAGATTTTGGTAAATTGCGTCGCAGACTTCAGGAATCAATCTCAAAATCGCAACTTTTGAAGCACGAAAGAAATGCTGCAGACTTCTATAGCTGTTTCCCGTAGCTAAATGTGAAAACATTATATGCAGTTTGATCGTAGCTGTTAGGGCATCTCTCATAAATGTATTTGACTTTTTAATGTCAAGAGCTATTAAATTAAGTATGGCGTCAAAGCATGCAGGGGACATTCTCAAGCACGGCCTGTATTCAGCAGGATCTTCAAAATAAAGTTTTTTTAAAAGCAATGCTGAACCCCCGTGTGTATCACGTCTTGAGATCCATTTACTTACCCATAACGTTTTCCCCCTCCCAATATTGTTCTCAAGTATCTCCAAAATATGAGCATACAATAATCTTGACACATTTTTAACAACACGTTTTGCAATATCACGGTTCATTGTGAACCGTTTAACATTGATTCTACAACTGGACTTGCATGAAATACTTGCTTGTGTGTGAACGGCACTTGCATGTGCTACTTGCTCATGATAAAAACAACCAAGTAGCCTGCTCACTTGACTTGCCTCCCTACTACCCCGTGTAAACGCACCTTTAATAAATGTAACTATAGGCCGCATTACACTAAATGACTTCCCCATGGGCTTCCTGAGATAATCTTCCTTGTGGGGAAGTTGGTGCGTGTAATGCAGCAAAACCATGTAGGGAAGACCATATCGACTTCCCCGTGAATATCCGAATGGTTGGATATTTTCAAGAAGCTTTTCCTGCAGGCTCTTTTTCAGTGTAAATAACTGCAGCCATTGTGTTCTTGTTGCTAAGTGGCAACATAAAGATTTGTGATTGTTCATTTTTCTTAAACATGACTGATTTTCGTTGTTACACCAAGGATTTTCTAAGTAATTGACCTTTATAAAACTATGCTGTGTTTTCTTCCTTACTATCAGCCATCTTGTCGCTAACTAGACAGGAAGTAAGACTCGACCCACTAATAGACCTACTCTTGGAGAAAATGATGGGGAAGTTGCTACGTGTAATAGGTACCGACCTCCAGCAACTTACCCACAAGGAATCCCATCTCAAGAAGCCCATGGGGAAGTATTTACGTGTAATGCGGCCTCATAAGAAAGAGAAAAAACAACACGGGATAATGTTTAAGGTTGGGATGTAGGGGACGCGAGAAAAGGTAAGTGTTTTTGCAGTTTTTATAGCTTCTTTTTGGGTCAAAATAAATCAAATGCTGCTTCAGTAGAAACATAGAGTTTAATTTTCTTCACATGTTGACCTCAACATTTCTTGAATATCTATCAAGGGTGTTCTATAATTTATTTAACACATTTTCTCTTCATTTAAAAGGTTTGTCATCTAAAACGGTTATGTTGATGACAGATAATCAACAACTGTTGATATCACCATGCAAAGAAAATTAAACTCTATGTTTGTACTGAAACAAAATTTTATTTATATCCATGTAAAAGTGTGGAATTATAAAAAAAAGTAAAATGAACCTCAAATAAACATAGTGTTTTGCTTACGGGAATATCAGATATCAGTACTTAAAAATACTTGGGATTTGATCAGAATAGATTTATAAACCACAATTATATCAAGAAATCCGGCGAAATGCCTATAATAATATAGTAGAATTCAGTTTAAAAACGAAACTGATCACAACTACCATAACGAAAACAGTGAACACATAATTATGCTACCCCTTTAATAACATATTCATTTGGAATAATAAAATGTAATAACACTTTTCTAAAAAATTTCACCGTAGACAAGAACGTTAATCACTGTTTAAGTACATGACGTATCACCTTAAATCAACAGTTGAACGAATCGCCCCAGCCAGGCACACTGGAGGAAGAGAGTCCATTACAGACAAATCAACACTTGACAACTGCACAATACATCTGTGGATGTGACTGACTAACTGGGAAACTCAAAAGTAAGACTTTTGATGAACCTAAGCATGGCGAGAACCACGTTGATGATGACTATTTCTGGATTACAAAAATATCAAGCATTAAGGCTGGACCCATATAGTTAAGGCATACCAGTTCCAGTTCCCCTAAAAGCTTGGAATGAAGGAACCAGCTATGAAGATTGTGTGGACCAATGTGTTACAAACTTCATTGAGCTAGCCACTTGTAAGGATTTGGACTACCAACCGGGAACTGATGACACGCTACATTTCATTACGGTAAGAAAGAAGATTTTAATGAGATAGTTCTTAACCTAGAGTTAACCAAAGAGCAATCTGAACTTCTTGGTTCCCGGTCACAACAATGGAAATTACTTGAAGCTGGAACTAAATAACATTAATAACGCAGTGAAGTGTATTACAAGTATTTCCCTATGAAGGATAGTATGATGGAGATTTAATGGTCCTATGAAAGAATTAGGCATTGGACCTAGTCCTGATGAATGGCACATATTTATTGAGACGTTTAAAATAAATTTGAAATCAGTTCTGCTGCAAAATGGAAATAAATATCAGTTCCTCTTATTCATGCCGCTGACTTGAAAGAAACGTATGGGAGTATGTCGAAGACTCTGAATGCAGTATAGTACCAAGACTACTCTTTGAAAGTCTGTGGTGACCTTAAGGTTATTAGAATACTCACAGGTTTACAGGGAGGGTTCACAAAATATATATTTTCTTCTATGTCTTTGGGACAGTTAGGCAACAGCAAAGGATTATATTGGGCAACAATAGGAAATAAGTGAATATCTACTAGGAAGACGCGATGTAAATATGTTTCATTGGTTGAACCAAAAAATGTTCTTCCACCTTTATAATAAAGTTTAGTTAAGAATAATTTCGTAAAGGCCTAAGATAAAATAGGAAGAGGATTCACTTATCTCGTAGATATTTTTTTCAATATAACAGATGTCAAATTTAAAGGAAGAATGATTGTCATTGGTTCCCAAATAAGGAAACTTCTGAGATATGATGTGTTAGAAACGAGGCTACAGGACACTGAATTTACAGCTTGGCTTCTGTTTAAAGCAGTTGTGGATTGATTTATTGTAAACAGGAAAGAAGTTAGGCTATGAATCTCTGGTGTCAACTTGCGTACAATGATTTAAATATATGGAGTGCCGAATGTCTTTGAAAATTAATTTTCTACCTTCACATTTGTTCCCCACCCCCCAGATAGTTTGGGAGCTGTGACTTGTGAGGGATGAGCAAGGGGAACCCTTCCACCAGGATATCCATGACGTAAAAGAGTTATCAAGGTCGCAGGAATACTGTCATGATGGGGTTTATTTAAGAAGGAATGCAAAACGTAACAAAACATCCCTGGAAATGATTTTAATTATATAAAATGCAAATATTACCTGTACGATAATATAAATTAATATAACTGCTATATTTTAACATTAAAAATGTTAGCGATAAATATTGCATTTTATATATATATATATAATATTGCATATTATATATATATATATATATATATATATAATTATTTGTTACTAAAAATGGGTAATGCATTGACATTTTAAATTTGATTATATCTTTTGATGTAGACGGAACACAGAAAAATTAATGGCATTTTTTGAATCAGCACATCAATTTCATTTAGAACCAGTTTATGTCCCGAGGGTATGAAAAAAAAACTTTTTTGTTGTCTAATATAATTAGAGGTGAAACACCATTAAGGATACACACATACCGGTGATACGTGTAAAAAAAGTAATTCTCCAAATGAAAACATAGCACATGTAATTAGTATGTTATAACTCAGCACACATGGCACATGTAATACGTCTATGTTCTAGTTTAGTAGTCACAATAGGTAAATTTGAAGAAAAATATTTCACCAGAAACTGGCTGTTAAATATGACCTATTAACAAATTCAAACCCATATCACAAATTAACACACAATACACACCAAAAACTGTTCTATAAAACCTCAACTACAAGCTATACTGGTACAAGTTACATACTTAACAAAACCGAATAACAATCCATTAATTATTACATTAATAACTAAACAGGAATAGATCATAATTATTGACAGTTCCATCCTCGTATCAAAACATTAGAGTCAAAATTCCAAAAAAATACCTTCCTCATATCTACTCCATTATCCGTTAATGTAAAGTGGATAATACAGACGGCTAGTAAGGTACTATGGAATATATGTATATATAAATATATGAAAGATTCATCCCTTTATATACAACGTGTTTCTAAAACATTGCATCAAACTTTGGCAGGATACTTCTTGGGTGAAATTAGAATAATTCTCATAAGCAACCTAGGGTCCATCTTCAATATTAAGGGCGGTATACACCCCTAAAGACAAAGCTAAAAA
>CABFWB010000987.1:26761-44319 GCA_902151455.1 Timema bartmani
CATAAGAAAACGGTGGATTCAAGACCAGTGAAACTGCTTTAATAGATTTTAAAAATGTCCTACAACACCGAAAACGTTCCTATACCCTAGCTAAGATATATTATCATTAAGTGTCCACATTTATAAAATAAAATTTGACAATTCTTGATGTTGACCTGTTGATGCTAAAATTAGAACGTTTCTGTTGATTTACATAAAACACGTTTGGTCATCACATCTGTTTCACGAAACACGTACGCTGTGTTTGTACGTCCGTCTGTTGACAGTCCATGCAGAGTAATTCAACACATACACACACACGCACACGCACAATTCACATGCGATATTCAGTGTATGTGGACTGCTCATAACTCACGCATTAATATGGATGCAAGTGGTTAGATTACCGTAGAAAACCGAATGATGAATACTTGTGGAGGGTGCTTTGATGCTCTTTTACATACAAATCTAAAACTCTAATAAAAAAATCATATCACATTTCAAATAAAAAAAAGAGCACCACTACTACATTGAGAGAATTTATACTTTTAAATAACTGTTGACTTAGTCTCATAGTGTATCGTAGGGGTGAAGAAACTTAATTTTTCCAGGGTACACTAAAAATAAATTATAGATACAACTGTACACTCCGTTTAGCGTGAACGGTAACACGCTTACCCTACACATTTACATTGTGATGGATCTTATAAGATATGACCTTAGTGTTTCTAATCCGTCAAGGAGAGATTATCTATCACCTTTCAGGGTAAACTGGGTGTACATACTTTCTTATATAGTCTACTATAATTTAAAACGGAATTTTCAAAAATCAGCTATGAATAGACTACTTTTAAATTAATATATATCCTAAAATCAAGTTATTTACATGTGAATGTCAGAGATAAAACTAAAATAATGATTTCACTTTAAGTTATGACCATATAGCATCTAAATAGCAAGTTTTAACAAAATCCATAAAACAGTTTCAGCTGTAGTACCAGGTAAAATATACATGGAAACATATACATAATAGTTTTAGACACTTGAAACCTGTGTGTTATTGAAGCTAATCAGTTTGTGATAGGGTGGGGAAACCTCCCTTATGTTTGAATGCTCCCCAATGTGTGCATAATCTAGAGCTGTAACTGCGCTCGGTGCGACAATCCATCACTTGTTTGCTAGGTACACATGTTACAACCCCCTCTTTCCTGGGCTGTCGGTTATTAATGACCCAGACTGCAGACCTTGTGTGTATATCAAGCTACTGATAAACACGTATTACATATTGCAATGCTCTGGAAATGAACTTATTTTACTTTAGTACTCGCCGGACTAATCTGGTGGAATATTAGTTTACTCTGAATTCAAATGCCAGAATATAAACATGGTGACGTTATGAGCTCTAAACTAATCACAAGGATTAAGAGCTATTCGCTCTGCCCGCTCGACTTGAGATGAGCTAGTTTAAGCTTGGTCCGCTCTGCATCACAACGATTACCCTTCTCACATACTTTGATAATTATCTGGCCCAGTGCAAGTAGATACGGGTCTACCGACTTGCCGATTGTAACGGCTTGAAACACTTATGTAACGAGTGTGTGTCTTTCTGAGTTAGGCTGTACCAGGGTGACACACATCTTTATCTAGTGCTGGTAAATTAAAATATCGGTCCTACTATTTACTCTATGGGATTATGAACTAGAAAGTTCATTGACACACTCACCAAAATATCCCTATCTAATATACCTATCCCTATCTTGAGCTAGTTATATCCAATCCACCTCCTTACACCATATCTCTATATTGAGCTAGTTATATCCAATCCACCTCCTTACACACTATCTCTATATTGAGCTAGTTCTATCCAATCCACTTCATTACACACTATCCCTATCTTGAGCTAGTTCTATTCAATTCACCTCATTACACCTTATCTCTATCTTGAGCTAGTTCTATCCATTCCACTTCATTGCACCATATCCCTATCTTGATATAGTTATCTCCAGTCCCCCTCATTACACCTTATCCTAAGCTAGTTCTATCCATTCCACCTCATTACACCCTATCTCTATCTTGAGCTAGTTCTATCCATTCCACCTCATTACACCCTATCCCTATCTTAAGCTAGTTCTATCCATTCCACCTCATTACACCCTATCTCTATCTTGAGCTAGTTCTATCCATTCCACCTCATTACACCCTATCCCTATCTTAAGCTAGTTCTATCCATTCCACCTCATTACACCCTATCTCTATCTTGATATAGTTATCTCCACTCCTCCTCATTACACCCTATCCCTATCTTGAGCTAGTTATATCCAATCCACCTCCTTACACCCTATCTCCATATTGAGCTAGCTCTATCCAATCCACTTTATTACGCCCTATCTATATCTCGAGCTAGTTCTATCCAATCCACCTGATTACCCTATCTCTTTCAGGTGCATTCTAATGTTATCCTCCCATCTGCGTCATGGCCTCTTCCCATTGGGTTTGCCAGTCAAATGAGCACGGTTCTAGATCTCCCATTCGCGCTTCATGTCCTGCCAATCGCAATATACGAGACTAAATTACCCTAACTATGTCGTTTGATATGTACAGGGTATGTTACTCACCATTATATAACCTCCTTTACTACCAAGTAGCCTTATCCCTGTTTGGACCAAATATCTTTCTAATCACCTAGTTTTCGAACAACCTAAATTTATTTTTGTCATGTTGGGTAAGAGACCACGTTTCCCACCCATAAAACACAACAACCGGTAAAATTATGTTGTATAAAATCTACGTTTTACAGATGCTTGGCCTTATGAGTTCCATTTAAAGATTGACAAGAGTGATTCCAGAATCCATTCCCAATATATCTCTCATTTTCATCTGTCACTAGTGATAATACTGACACTATCACGCCTATGCCACTGGTCGGTTCACTAGAAGATAGCATTTAGATTGGAAAAAGTGATGCTCTTTAATTAGTAACTTAACACATTGTGGATGGTATTGATAAAAAATGAAAAAATTATTAAACTGATTAAAGACAAATTAATAATGACACAGTTACAATGAAATGCAACAAAATACATTTTTTTACAGAGATAATATGAGAGGTTTCACAACAAAAATAAATTAAATATGAAGGTATAAGAAAAGTGAATAACTTAAATTTATAAATTAAGGCATAAAAATTAAATGGGTTTTGATATAAAAATTATTTTATTTAATCATAATATAGGCTAAGCCTATATGAACTAATAAAAATTCTCATGAAAAGTGATTGATAGTAACACACATTAAAATATTTCATAGCTTCAAGCAATACAAAGCTTGGATTATTTCGAAGTAGTAAAAACACTTAAAAATACAAAGCTTAGATTATTTCTAAGTACGTACAAAAACACATTATAGGCCTATTACTTGGTAATAATTTAAGCTTTATGTTCCTTGAAGCTATTACCAATAACATTTCATGACAATTTTTAATAGAATTTTATTAGAATTATTTTATTAAAATCATATAGGCTAAGCCTATATAATTTATATATATATATATATAATGTAAACATTTTAATTATTTTGATTTATTTAATAAATCAAAACTATTAACTTTTCTTATACCTTCATATTTAATTTATTTATGCCATACAGCCTCTCGCAATGTCTTTGTAAGTTTTTTAATTTATTTCATATAATTTTAACTGTGTTATTAATTTGTCTATTAATCAATTAAATCATTTTATTTTTTATCAATATTATTCATAATTTGTACTAACTTAACAATTATTCAACATCACTTTCCAATCCAAATCTTATCTTATCTTATATTTCCGCTCCTTGGTTAATTTGGTTTTTAGAATATTTTTTAAAATGTTTTGCCTTACATTTAAAAGCTTACCACAGGCACAGTGTATCCATTTACACACCTGAGGAGATGTTCTGATGCTCTCACTTTTTAAGTCTGCATCAATCTAGAGAGCTGGAAGATAAATTAACTTTTTTCATTACTATAACCCGATTTTATTACGAATAATCCTTTAAAATGACTTTTTCTTATCAAACACAATAAAGTAGTATTCTGGCAGTAAAACGGCCCTATTTGTCAGATAATTGGGCTCTGTTTTTTTCTCTCTTTATATTCTCGATAAGGTAAACTGGCTGGCTCATCCCCTTGTTTGTGTTCAAAGGACTAAACTAGCCTTTAATCGGGCACTGTGAAAGCAGCCATCATTAATAACTATTAATCCACCCCATGTGTTCAGCTTACAGGACACAGTACCACTATACGGGGGGGGGGGCACAATTGTGATCCTGCTCTATTAGCTGGTCGATGTCCATTGTTTTTCCGTTGGTTTGCGGGTGTTAATGTTCCGTGTCATGGAGTGCAGCGTGCAGTGTCATCACCAGGTCTAGTCCGCTAGAGTGTAGGCTAATTGTTCGTCCACCATCAGAGATTATCTCAACAATGGTGTCCGGCACACTCCATGTCGACTGCGAACAATATTCATGACTCCACTTGGGGACTGCCACTTGATTGATCAATGATACCTTCTCCTACTAACATTTCAAATCTAGTGGTTAATCGACAGGTCCAAACGTTGGGTTTTCATATTTCTAGTTTAAATGTTGACACTTTCTAGATGTTTAGGGAATTTGACATGTTGGATACTATAATCACCGCCCCCCCTCCCCACCACTCTTTTCCAGCGGGAACTACCTCGTCTTGTCGCTGTTAATACAATGGAACCTTGGTAATCCGAACTAATTGGGACCGAAGCTTGTTGGAGTTAGCGAAAACTCGGATTAAGTTGCACGGGGTCTGAATCTCTGCCGGGTGTGACGAGGGTATTTTCCCCCAAATGGTTTTCTATTCTCTCTCCACGTCACTGAGGGTACATTACCTCTAACTTAGATATTCTTCATTCATAACTCTTTGGAGAAAATGTGAACGGCACGGATGGGAAGTAAGACTTGAGGTACACACCAAATAAGTCCTTTCTCCTGATGTGTTTATTATGTTACTAATGGCTGTTTTTTGTGTCAACCAATCTTAAGCCGCGTTTACATTGGTATAATTAATGGGCTAGTTACTTGTACCACTAACTGGCAAGGTAGCTACTAACCGAGTGTAAACCGCATAGGAAAGTACTAGTACAAGTACTTGTACCAGCAATGAGGACAGGAAAGTGAATAGCTTCCCAAGCTATTTACTTACCACTGTCCTTCCCACACCACCTGGATTTCTCATTGTCCCCTAAAATACCCTTTGAACTAGCCCATGTAAACACTTATTTGTCAGTATAGTCTAGCTAATAATTTTTTACGAATATATATTTAGTTAGAGATTTTTGTTTATCTTGCTTATTTTTTTTATTATTCTTGTTTAAAGCTCTGAAATATTTGTAAGGAGGTTAAGCGTGACTTCTAGCTTAATCCGAACTGGTATTGTGTCTCTAAAAGCTGTGTCAGACCGCTCTATTACAGGTGAAATCAAGCTAAGCAAGATTTCAAATCTTTCAGGTGTCAAACGAAGACACAACCTTTTAGGACAAAATTGTTTCTCCTCAATCATACTATTTATTTATTTCTTCAATCAAACATTACTTCTTTAGACGAGTTCTATACAAAATGCCTTTTAAATCAGGGAAAACACGATGCCACTCTCGCTCTAACTCTCGCGCACTCTACCCTGGTTACATCCTGTCTAGTCAGGGAGACTGACTACAAGGTAACAACCATCTTTGTGTGTAGACACTTACTTGCCCTGGGTCTGGGAAAGTAGACTAGCCAGGCCAGCTACTTGTACAGGTAAATAACCAATATACTGTACCAACGTAGACCCGGCCTAGTGCTAAACTAGCACTTCTGATTACTCTGAAGAGAATAGTAATGTTTATTCTCTCGCAGGACTTGAACAAATTTATCGTCTGGTTGCCATATATTTTTCTAGACTCCAGCTAAAATATAGAACAAAATAGCCTTTATGTTAAATTGAAAATAACTACACACTATTAATGACAATTTGATGTGCCTCGAACATTGTTCAATACATTGTGTGAACACGCTACACACCGCCAACGAGAATGCTGACCATTTTAAAATAAAACGTCTTCAACAATGTGGAACTGCCGATGATAGGGAGATCGGGATTAGAATCACGGTCGGCTGCACTGAGATTTTTTCCAACATAGTTTTCTACTAGCTTCACGCAAATGCGGGTACATTTCCTCAAAATTCAATCTTCCTTATCAATAACTCATTAGTGTAATTAGTACATACACATATAATCTGTAAAGGTGGTAAGACGCGGTGCTAAGAAGAACCAAAGTGGCGATATCACGCGAGAATAGGTTTACTTTATTGTTGTTAGTTTCACCCACTCCAACCCTTTTCTCCACTCTCGCAACAAACAAGAAGTTCAAGGATATAAACTAGAGATATTTTGTGTTATGAATATGGGGTTGAAGAGTCTCAAGTTAGAGCTTTGTTTAGTTGGAAGGTTTCTGAAAGAGAAAGTAAGGTTGAACGTGATTGTTGTATTCACTCTAAAAACATCGGCCACACCACGCGTTCATTTGGCGAAACCTTGGACGTTTTAAAATATTAAGTTTGTAAATACGTATCAAAGTAAATACAACACAATATCTTGTGCCATTTAAAAATCAACTAGTTTGTTTAAAAAAAAGAATCTCTTGATGACTTAAACAAAATAGACAAAAAGTTATTTTTCAGAAGTGAATTTCTGGTAGGTTGCCAACTATAGTACTGTAATACTTTATATTTATAGCTATCTGACACCTTAGCTCAGTCGGTAGCATAGCCGAAAAATGTATCATTGGTAAATTGTGGGTTTACTCCTTCTTTCACAGTGATGAATTAATTGCCGGGGACAGGATGTTTTGCCTGTCCTAGTCATAAGTTAGATTATAGGCCATAAGAATCTACGACAGGCCTAGCAAGCCGATAGTGGAAAATATATGGCTTCAATGAAAGACTGAACCGGGCCATAGGTTGGAAATAGTAATGGATGTAATGCATTTGTATTACTTTATCATTTCAAACTTGTATTTTTTTTTGTGAATGAAAACTCTACTGTTACAAATTTCAAAATAAAAATATGTTGACAAAAATATTAAAAAATATAAGCTATTTTTAGTTGTTTAGCGATATCTTTTTCATCAGAGGGAAACAGAAAGGATTTTTCAAAATAATAATTTACATTATTTCCACCGACTATTTTTACTTTTTCCTCTTTTGATTTATATATATATGTGTGTTATATCAGTGCTCAAATTGGACCGGAACGCCGTTCAGGTTGATACGAAAAGGTATATTACTAGAGTTCCGGTTGATACAACACAAGTTTAAAGCGTTCCGCCTGCATACTAAAACGCTACTTCTTCGTTCTTCCTATCGTTTTCAAAAAAAGATCTCTATTCTAGTATGAACGAACCCAGATCCTACTACGTGTCTGTGTAGTGTATTGGATTTTGAACGGACTTAAATGCTACTACACATCTGTATAGTGGATTGTATTTTGTATTACGCTGAGTTTTCCAGGAATTTGCTTCACAACATAGACGACGATTCCTATAACAAGATAATGACTTCAACACAAATATTTTACAGATGTTAATCTTTCCACTTCCCTTTTGTAGCCTCTATTGTGGGGATTATTTTTGGAAAGGGCATTTGCTGTTTCTGTTCGTAGGTAAAAAATTTCTTCTACCTTCAGCTTAACATTTTTTTTCATAGTGTAAATACCGTACCTATTTGAAATTTTGANAAATTGTAATTACATATTTATTTTTATAAATTATGTTTCACGTAAAATTTTATTTATCTACTTAAGTTAACTACAATATTTCCTTGCCGTGTAAGTCTTATACCCAAACTTAATTTCTTCAAAATATATATTGCATTGAATGAAATGAAAAATGTCAAATGGTGTTCGTTTGTCGGCGGCTAAATCTTTAGAAATGCTAAGCGTAGTTAATAAAAACTGAGCCTAATCAGTATAGTCATAATTAACATGCAAATTAAAGTCCCAGTATGTGATGTCTGGAATATTAAAATATATACGAAATTTCACCACGCAGGTAATACTGCCAATATTTGTTTTTAAAAAAACACTGTCCTGGTGTGGTGCGAAATAATACTTGCGTGAATTAAAATTTGCACGTAATAGAAAGGGCTTTACCCCTACAGGTTTAGTAAGCTGGTGGCTGAAACAAACCCATACTCGAGCTGTCACGAGGAGAAACAAAATTAGGAATGAAGTTATCCAGGAAAGAGTAGGAGTACAGGGAATATATGAGATAGTAGAGGAAGCAAGACTGAGATGGTATGGACATGTAATGAGGATGTTGGAGTACATGAGATACTAGAGGAAGTAAGACTGAGTTTGAATGGACATGTAATGAGAGTGGAAAAAGAGAGGATGCTGAAGAAAATATTAGAAATAAAGTATGTAGGAAAAAGACCACAAGGGGGGCCAAGATTGGAAGAGCAGATAACAGAAAGTATTCAAGTGAGAGGAGAGGAACGGAATAAATTAAAGGAGACAGAGTGGTGGGCCAATAGAGGAAAATGGAGGCATTTTACTAAACAGACCCGGCCACAGGCCTGAAACAGTTGATTATTATGATGATGATGATAATGAAGATGGTGACGAGAAAGGGCTTTACATTAAAGAATAGAATATCTGGTTGTTTCTGCCAATTTAATGAGCAGTGTTTGTTTCAAAACATTTTACATGGAAACAAAAAATTTCATATGGATTAAATAGTAATAATAATTATTAACATTCTCATAATATTTCAAAACAATGTAAAAACAAAGACTTTTTCAAATTTTCTGGTGCCATATTTTGCCTCTTTAGTAGCAATATTTTGTAAAATGAAACTCCTTTTTATTGTACAATAAGTGTTTGGGGATTGTTTTAGCATGCATATTTCTATCCTTGTGATTCAATTAATTCCAGTCTAATATTCTCCCCACAAATGATAGGTATCCTTAACATGTTTCGATGTTTCAAGTGTTTTATTTTTTATAAGAATGAAAGAGATGAGAAACAACAATGTAATGTTTGTATTTTAATGTCAACAAGATGTAATTTTTAATACTTATGCTAAAAATAATCAATTTTGAATTTGGTTATAAATGATTTTAATTAATAATGACTATTATAGGGTTTTAGACCAGTGCCTACCAACATAGTTAAATATTGGATATTGTTTTATGATGGCAGTGTATTTTTTGTTTCAGTATAGATCATTATTAATTGTAACTAACAATTAGATTAGTATAGTAAACGGAAATTATAGATTTCACAGAAATTCAATTAAACTGGCATGGCTTGGCATACAACTTATTGAAGTGTGTATAGACAATGTAATAGGTTATACCAATGTAATAATTTCATGCTGTAAAATAGATTAAATAATTATGTGTTGTTAGTTGTTACCGTTCTGGTTGTTAAAATTTCTCAATTTGAGCACTGAGTTATATTGCTAATTAAAATACTAAATCCATAATGATTGACTGCACTATTAACGTAATCCTAACTGCCTTTAAATACCTACTGTAGACGTTTTGAATTGTAACATATTTTATATTTCACAGGATTAAATCGTTTAATTTAATATTAGTCACGAAATTGAGAACTTTTTAAAATATCTAATTCCTAAATAATATTGATGTATTAACTTACCCAGTTTACGCCTTACATCTATTCTATACAACTCGCACCCCATCAAACGCCCCAGAGCCAAGCCACAACCGACTCAGACGAGCGAACATCTTCGGCCAACTATCTTGCTCGCCCGGATGACGTCAGCGCACCTGATATGTCGTAGTCGAGCACTTTCAAAAATCCTTTTAGTACTTTCTGGAAGGATGGAGAACGGACCAAGATCTAGACGTTGCGCTGACGTGGCTTATTTCCCGTTTCCTGAGCGGCGATAGGAGAGAGATACCTTACTCCCCCTTTGATCACGTGACTCCCTTGTATTCCCCCACCCTTTTCCCTTTACCTCCTCTCCCGAGATCTTGGACACTATATAACTACTGTAAAGTTGCGAGTATGGCACTCTTGGCGGCAATAGGGAACATACTACACTGATATTGGCCAACACTTAAATAATGTACCCTTTGTTATCAGCATAATTTGTGTAGCCTATTATTTCTAAATTCCCTTCTGGAATAAGTCTTGACGAGTTTCTGTTATTTTCATGATTTATGTCGTATTTCTAAATTCTAATTATAAGTCTTGACGAATCTTTCGTTTACGGTATAATTATTAATTCACATTTAATATGCCATGTTTTATGCCATGTGGACGTGGAACATAGACAGATATATTTAGGCTAGCTTAAGTAATATGTCACTTTAAAATGTGAAGGAAATTGTATTTTCAGCTGCTGGTTAAAATTCTGATAGTTTGAAAAATATATAGCTTGGTCCGTATTTGTAGATGTTAGAATTGAAATAATTACATATTCACCTTTAGTTTTAATGATGAGTATATTTGAAGGTAATGATTATTTTGATTATAATTGTCTGAGTCGTGACAATTTTATCACCGGTAGTGTTATCACCATGATAGACGGACCCTGCTTATTCTATATAGATGGGCATTTATGCAAGTTTAATATAGCAGCATTTTTGTTTTTCTTGGATATATTTTGCCTACTATAGCAGATAGGATAGTAACGCTGTAGGCGTATTAGGGATTTTTTATGAATCTACGGCATGTAGGCTATATAATAATTAACAGAATAGGAACTTCTCTAGATTTAATAATATTTGCCTATCGAAGGTCTTGTATTGTATTCTTAGGTATTCCCTATTGATCCCCATTTGGGATTCTAAGCTTAACTGTTTATTTATAGTCTCATGAAACTTTATTCATATTTATAATAAAACTACATTTTATTAATCCAAACCTTGCATGCGGCTATAGTTTAACGAGGCTACATAACTAGTTTTTCAAACCGCGCCTTTCCCGTGCTTTGTTTATTAATTGTTAAGAAATCGGCCTTTATTTTACTGCCGTTAAAAAAGGGGGCGCTTCAAAATCAAGTACATACTTAATAAACTCTAAACAAAATATTCAACCTAATACCACACTAACCTATAGTTGGGCCACCACTTGGAGAAATCTTTCAAACTGTTCAAAATGTCACTAGATCTCTTTTAATGTATAAAAATGCAAAGAAGTGTGTTATGTAGCTATCACGTTTGGTAGACAATGTCGATGATTAAAAGCTCGTTCACACGTTGCGCTTTTTTGACAGTACATATTATTGGCCAAATTAGTTTTTCCACCGTACTTTGCATTGGCGCATATATTTTATATGTGCATGTTCACACAATACTGCCGCAGACAGTATACAGTAAAACCATTGATTCGGTCACTTTACATTAGGTTCTGTCAACGAAAACTGCATATGGCCAAAACAAGGTCGCCAGTGGCGCATACATTGCAAATACAGTGGGGAGTTTTCAGACGATTAGGTTTTTCTACCGTTTACAGGACACCCTTAACAGATATTCAAGAACAGTTATGTGAAGAAAATTATATTCTATATTTGTATTAAAGTAAGACTTAAGTAATTTGGCCAAAATATGTTTTGCTATAAAAACTGCATAAACACTGACGTCTTGTTCTCGCGTCCCCTATATCCCCACCTTAATTGCGCTTGTAGACTTACGTCGTTGTTATCACGTGCGAATTGTAGAATATAAACACAAAGTGGGCTACGGCGAAACTACCGAACCGTGTGAACACTGCATTCGGTTGGCACCGATTCGACAAAATTACCTATACGGTCAAATAAAACAGCATCGTGTGAACATGATGTAAGGGCACCACCTACTTGAAGAGAAATATCCCCTCACTGCTCCATCTCGTATTAGCATGACAATTATGAAGCTTCATAACCATGTTCTTAACATTTGTGTCGACCCTATTAAAACATGGCTGCATTGGTTTATTGGCTAGATCTCTGTTCCCTACCAATTATTTTTATCTGACTAAGACTTATCGCATAAAAAGTAATTTCAGCTTTCAATGATTAAAAAATATATATATAAGCCTTATGTGTAAGGATTTCATTTTTAGCCTTTCGCCTTAATTTGTTGGGAATCATATTTTGAAATAACAAAACACTTCTGCAACGCGTCTCAGCGCTCCTGTAGGCGGAATCTTGAACATGAATAATATTACCTACTAGTTAAATGTTGTCGGCACAACTGTTAAACCTATTTTGGTATTAATTAAAAGATATATTAAATATACAAGCTATTATACTTGTTAGGTACGGTTACGATTTAAATTTAATCTCTATTAATCACTCATGTGTAGCTGACAATTTCCTCGTTCATCACAGATTCTGTCTTAAAATATGAGTGAATAATTATCAGGGAAACGGGGTGACTCCTGGATAGTTCAGTGGTTAGAACATTGGTGTACTAAGCCAAAGGTCCCGGCTTCGATTCCCGTGCCCAGGTGTAATTTTTCATTTTAAAGAATATATGAATTAAAAGGTTTTTATGAGGGTGATCTGATTATATGTTTAATTTTCTATATAAATTGAGGTTAGATATAAATAAATAATTATAGGGAAATAACACTTTTAACCATCATTGATTGCCCACTAGCCTATGTCTCGCCAAACAAATATTTGAATTGAGACAATGCATATTATTTAGTAATGACATGCTGGTCGATTGGTAGAGTCAAGATTGGAACCCAGACAGTATACATTATTTAGCAATGACCCAGAGGATTACTTGAAGCCATTATTATAACTCATACAATATTTAGCACTTATCATTGACTGCCCGGTAGATTGGATAACACACAGGCGTCATTGTTTACTTTCCAGAAGATCACAATCCATAACGCCAATATTAGAATCCAAACAGTAGCTTGAAGCCTGGATTAAAAAGGTCTCAAGCCAGCACTCAGCAGTTATTGCTCTCTTGTCGTGTCTCTTATGATTCTTTTCTTTTTTAAGTCTCTCCCAAGTTGGAAATGTGGTCGATGACGTCACAATTCTCTACAGTCACGCTTTCTTCGTTGCACCGACCATTTCTTGCGTGGGTCGTCTTCTGAAGATAGATTAGTCTCTTATGATTCTTTTCTTTTTTAAGTCTCTCCCAAGTTGGGAATGTGGTCGATGACGTCACAATTCTCTACAGTCACGCTTTCTTCGTTGCACCGACCGTTTCTTGCGTGGGTCGTCTTCTGAAGATAGATTTTCCCGTTTGGATCATGGAACAGTGAGATTTTAATAAAGACGTCAAATATGAGCAGTTAACAATAAGTTTTAAATACATCAATTAGGCATCGTCACCAGTTTAATATTATAATACAAATATTAGGTAGGCTATTGCTACCTGTCTGTCACATTAAAAAATTATTTCTTAATATATTCTTTAGGTGTCGCTATTGTTCTATAGCATTAAACAATAAGATTATCTATCCTCTTTTTTGATCGAATGGTCTGAGGCGTCTCTCTCGTAATAGACTGGAATACCACTGACGAGGAGATCGTGTTCGAATCCCGGTCGGGTGTATTGAAGTTGGGTTTTTTCCTAAAAGTTTTCCCACCACTCTACCTCAACGTAAATTGCGGACACACTTTCTATGAGTTCCATCTTACTCATCCCTAGCACATTGGCGTAATTAGTAGGCCTACAAATGGATACTAAATGGGTAGTAAAACATGGTGCTAAAAAAAAGCAAGATTTAAATATTACTATCCTTGTGAAGCACTCAATCAATAATTGTACCAGTCGAAAGCGTGCCACAAGATTACTACCTGTCTGAAGCACGCAATGATGAGATATTAATACATAGACTAAGTCAAGTGGAGCAGAAACTTGGACTCTCAGGAAGATGGAAAAGAAATGCTAGGAGAGCTTTGAAATGTTTTGCTGGAGAAGACTTGAGAAGTTCAGGTGAACAAACAGCGTGACAAATGAAGGAGTCCTAAGAAGAGTGGGTGAGAAGAGAACCATTTTGGATGCGATTCTTTGGTACAAAGCAAAGTGTATTGGCCACATCCTTAAGAGGAACTGTCTTCTGCACGACGTAATAGAAGGAAAAGTTGAGGGAAAGAGGAGCTTAGGAAGGAGGATTCAAATATTAGATGACTTGAAGAAAAGAAGAAAATCCTGGTAGCTGAAGGAGATAGAGGGCAGGGTGCATTGGCGGTCTAAGTTCAGTGACAAAATGAATGGACCTGTCGTGAGACAGAACACCCAATATAAATATATAGAAGCTAGGCATTATTACCAGTCTGAAGCACGCAACAATGCGATATCAATATATATGCTTTTTAAATTCTGATCAGCTGTTTATTTCTAGAGAAGCAATGTTGCTCTTTGTGCTTTGATTCAATCTAACAATCAGGTGACTCAAACAAGAATTGTGAAAAAAATTACTTTGGGCAACCATAAATGGGATCTTATAAATAGTTTTAATAACCGGAACAAGATTATTGAATAAATTACACAAGTTTTGTTTAGCTAAATTTTATTTTGTTCGTTCATATTTACATTTTCCGAAAATCTTCAAACCTTCACACTATAATATTATATTCTCAGCCGTGTCAGGAAGTATGGGGGTGGGGGGGACACGCCTCCCCTCTGAGGCAATTTGGTTCGTTTTTTAAGGGGAGACAAAAATTACCACTCAAATGAATGAAACTTGGCCATGATAGTGGAAAGCGCTGCTTATTTGTATGGGACTTAACTAAATGTTAAGTTATTGAAACTAATAACACCACCCCTTCCACTGCTCTAATCTCCCCTACTCTTAGCTATCACTCAGCCCGAGTGGTTTAAGGTCATTCGATCATAAACATTTATTTGCACTATTTTAACTAGTTATTCGATGATTTCAAATCATTACAGCTAACGAGTTTTAAGGGGTCAAACTTATTATGTTAAGCTTTTTGCGTACAATTGTTGAGGTAAAGTTATTAATGTAAGGAGTTGAAATTTAGTTTAACCAGACATTATTATAAGATGTACAGAATAAAATATTAATAATAATAATAATAATATCAATATTTTAAATATTTCAATTGAATATTAAAATTATTAAACTATATTAATTTTTATTAAGATTAATAATACTATTAATAAATTTAAAAATAATGATATTAATATTATAAATGTTATAATTGTTTAACTGTGTACTGCTTATATGAATGTCTAGTTATACTAAATTTCAGCCCCATACATTAATTACTTTACCTTAACAATGGTATGTAAAAAGTATATAAGAGCAAGTTTGAACACTTATGCTTCTTGAACTGTTATGATTTGAAATAATTGAATCACTATTTATATATTATAACTATTCACTTGTTAAAATTGTGGAGTAAGATTAATGGTCGAATAACCTTAAACCTAGTTTGATCTCCGCCTGACAAAAATCTATGGATACGCCATCATTATTTTGAAACAGTATATTGGTTTCCTTCCTAAATAAACTCATACTATTAGTGACCTTCAAAACCGAAGTGGATGATGTGTGTGTATGTATATTGCCACTATAACACTCTATCATCCAATTAAAGAAGCCAAGAAAACTCACGTCAAAACACTATTTATCACTTTGAAAGATTAAGGCTGCAACCTACATTTTATTGTGTTGGGGCTTGGGGGAGGGTCCCAACTAACTATTAAATGGAGATCCCTTCTTCCGTAAACATCGGGTGTATTGGTTGCGCCCACTTAAGAGGAGAAGACTGTAATGGATTGGATTGGATTGGATTGGTTGAGTGATTGTTTTTATTGAGCTAGTGGCTGCCTTCTCTTTTTCATTTTACTAACATACTTGTGGAAACGAAATAGCGACAAGTTTTTGTGAATCCTTTTTATTTTGACCTTTACTTTCTAGTTAATTGTTCCTAATGAAATCCGATTCGTTTGTTGCTTTATGAAAATAAAGTTTAGTTCTTATTTTTCTATGTCCATGTTCATCTTGCATCAGAAATGGATATAAATATTTATAATTAAGAATTTTGAACAAAATATACCAAACTGTTTAAAGTCTAGAGACCTACACAAATATACACCTACTTACTTACTCTGTGGCATTAGGAACTCGAAAGTTCATTACCACACTCACAAAAATACGCCACCTATCCCTATATAGAGATAATTCTATCCAGTCTATCTAATTACGCCCTAGCTCTCTCCAGTCTATCCAAATGCTATCCTCCCATCTGCGTCTGGTTCTTCCCGGTGCTCTTTTCCCATTGGGTTTTCCATCTGTAGCATGTCATTTATATATGACATCTACAATTCCAATTCCATAGAGACAATTAAAACAAGATAACAAGTACTAATCTATTCCAATAAGATGAGACAGGTGGTGACTCAGCATCGCGAGCATTTTCACGTCTTGATCGAAGGGCACACATCGAAGAAAAGAGAGATTATTGTCTCTGCTCGCCAAAACTTCTGACAGCGCTAGTGAGAAAGTGGAGTTATTTCGCAACTCTTCCCCTCCTTCTCCCCTAAGCTCTCCTGATGTAGTCCATTCTCTGTTGCTATATAACGGATTCCCTGTGACTCACATATTTGTATTCCATTGTATTAATTCGCCGGAGGAAGAACTACTCCATAAAACTTCAGCACCGAAGACTACTGGTGGCCATGATGTGTCAGGCGTTGGTCTCACCACCACGTCGCAGAGGAAGCCTCTTCTGAGACTATGAGTATTATGTCAGAATGTCTAACGTCACTATCTATGTCTCTCAGACATAGTTTCACGTATTAGAATGTTTTGCTTTATTTTCAATGTCGATTAGACATTGAGTATCATGTCAGAATGTCTGACGCTGCTATCTATGTCCCTCAGACATAGTTTCATGTATTAGAATGTCTTGCCTTACTTTCTATGTCCACCTGACATAGTGTATTGTGTTAGAGTGTCTTAGTTGTTTTCTGTGCCCATCAGGCACAAGTTTTAATGTCAGAAGGTCTAACATGAGTTTCAATGTCCATTAGACATGGTTTCTTTAGTCAGAATGTCTAACGTTATTTTCTATGTCTATCAGTCATAGTTTCTTGGGTCAGATAGTCTGACGATTGTTTCCCTATGCCCGTAAGGCATAGTTTAAATACGAGGGCTTTATGCTCTACATATACGCCATTCACGACCTAAGTTTACTTGGATGACAGCTCAAAAAGTAACTAGAAAATAGTCCCTAAAATATCACTACGCCAACAGCTGATATCTGCCAATGTCACTTGGGACAGCTGTTATGAAAACATATGGTTATGTAGAGTAATGTGATAGTTAACCACAGTAATTTAGGCCAATGTTATGCCTCAAAGAATTTTGAAGTTGAAATTTTTGAATGACTTGGTGATCTGTAACTTCTCTTCTTTTTTTCTCCTGGGAACTCATTATCAAAAAAACACACACAAATCTATCCACAAATAAAAAGAACCCCTTATAAAATTTCGTGAGATTAAAGTTAGATTAAACTTATATTTAAGTTTGATAAAAGATAAAAGTTTAAAGTTAGATTAAAGTTAGATTAATGTTAGATTAA
>CABFWB010000987.1:54267-77776 GCA_902151455.1 Timema bartmani
CGGGACCGAGGATTGAGCCCCGGACCCTCAGCACAGAAGTCTGACACCTTACCCCTAGACCGCCAGGTCACCTTGCTCAAATTAAACTCTTGGTTGCTTCAACTACCTAAATTTATGTTAAATCCAGTGGCGTGATAATATAACGGTTTCGCATCCGACGGTAGGATGCGCGTAGTGCGTATCTCACTCCGTAGTAGGCGAACGGACAGAAATATGTGTCTCACCACGCAGGCTGACCTAGCGTGGGCCATATCTCCCAAATTATGAGCTCCAAGTTCAGGTTGCTTAGTGCGTTTGGGGTAGGGTCCCTGACCCGTCGAGGGAGGGGCTGGGTGGGCTCTCTCTCCAACAACCAATATATATATATATTCATATATATATATATATTCATATATATATATATATATTCATATATATTCATATATATATATTCGCCCAGGATCTAAAAAAGTTGGTCAAATGATGGGAGAAGGGTAGGGGATGAAATACTCCATCTAACAAGGAGGTCAAACTGTAATAGTTCCTGTAGGGTTACAATACCGTCTTTGTTCTAGGTCTGACAGTGCAGCGATATACTTACTTTGGAATCGGGTTAGTATAAAACGTATGTTTTTGGTCAAAATATTGATATACATTTTCTTAACATCCCAATATGGCTTCATACTCTATTTTTTGTCCTATAAATGAAATAATAAAAAACTAAATGAGTTTCTTAGTTTGTTTATAGGGGCAGTTTAACTACGAGGGAATCAAAATAACATATTTAACGAAAATGATTGTGGTGGTGTAATTGTATCAGCATTCGCCTGGAGAGAGAATGATAATAACATTCTAGAAGAAATAATTTATTTCACCCAGTTGGGAAGCAAATAACGGCTTATTTGATATTATTATACCAACTATTTTGAATGATAATAAGTTGTGCGT
Organism: Timema bartmani; assembly: GCA_902151455.1. Lineage (NCBI taxonomy): Eukaryota > Metazoa > Arthropoda > Insecta > Phasmatodea > Timematidae > Timema > Timema bartmani. The sequence goes on from CABFWB010000987.1 coordinate 55,195, forward strand.
AAGATATATTCTTAAAAATAATTTAATTATAGTAGGGAGCAGCATTGGTGGGCATGCGGACTAAACGCCAGGTTAGGTTACAAAAGGGTTGGGACTCAAACAATGTAGGGTGTACATAGCTATTTTTGGCTAACTGTGCTCACCCTTCACGCAAATACAGGTACATTTCCTCAAAATCCTCCCTTCCTCATCCCTACAGCAGTAGTGTAAATATACGTGTAGCCTGGACAAGTAGCAAGACTTGGAGGTGTGGTATTGTTTGTTGCTGCTTCCACTTATGTAGAGTTAAAAAAAATTGTCAAAAATAAGCAAGGCTCGTGGCGGTTCTTATAAATATATTGGAAAGGGGAATATTTCCTAATTTTGGTGGTTCCTGGTCAAGGGGGATGTTTCCTACCTGTGGTGGTTCCTGGTCAAGGGGGATGTTTCCTACCTGCGGTGGTTCATGTTCAAGGGGGATGTTTCATACCTGCGGTGGTTCAAGGTCAAGGAGGATGTTACCTACCTGTTGTGGTTCATGGTCAAGAGGTATGTTTCCTACCTGCTGTGGTTCATGGTCAAGGGGGATGTCTCCTACCTGCGGTGATTCATGTTTAAGGGGGATGTTTCCTACCTGTGGTGGTTCATGTTCAAGGGGGATGTTTCCTACCGGCTGTGGTTCATGGTCAAGAAGGATGTTTCTTACCTGCTGTGTTTCATGTTCAAAGGGGATGTTTCCTACCAGTAGTGGTTCATGTTCAAGGGGGATGTTTCCTACCAGCAGTGGTTCATGTTCAAGGGGGATGTTTCTTACCTGCTGTGGTTCATGGTCAAGGGGAAGTTTCCTACCTGTTGTGGTTCATGGTCAAGGGGGATGTTTCCTACATGTTGTGGTTCATGTTCAAGTAGTATATTTCCTACCTGTGATGGTTCATGTTCAAGGGGGGTGTTTCCTACCTGCTGTGGTTTATGGTCAAGGGGGATGTTTCCTACATGGGGTGGTTCATGTTCAAGGGGGATATTTCCTACCTATGATGGTTCATGGTCAAGGGGGATGTTTCCTACCTGTGGTGGTTCATGGTCAAGGGGGATGTCTCCTACCTGTGGTGATTCATGTTTAAGGAGGATGTTTCCTACCTGCGGTGGTTCATGGTCAAAGGGGATGTTTTCTATCTGTGATGGCTTATGGTCAAGTCCCCTCAATCTTAAATGATAAGATAGTTTTTTTAACACTTCATACCATTTGATGTAATTAGTTTAAGTTTTTTAAAAATATAATTGAGTTGTATGTGCTATAAACTTAGTAAACCTCAATAAGCTAAACCCCAATTTTGTTGCGAATTTATATACTTGACAGCTAGAGAAAACTACTAGAACCACGTATTCATACGTCAAGTCATGTGATTTGCATCTGTCACGTTTGATACATATTAACAATACGAATAAATTAATACTATTATTAATTTTAATAATGCTGAACCTAAAAACTATGTTTGTATTTCCTAAAAGCTGTACAATATATTCGTAAGAAAGGGGCAAGATGTTTGTATTTCCTAAAATTTGTACTGTATATTTGTAAGAAAACTAACCTCTAGGTATAGATCAGCAATATGCATACAAACAAAAACGGGCGAACCCGCCTCGTTGGCGTAGTTGGCTAACGCGCTAGTTGTGTTGAGCTCGACCGCCGAGGACGGGGAGATCGAGTTTCGAATCTCAGTCGGGTGAACTGGAGGTGGTTTTTCCTAAATGGTTTTCCACTCTCCCTCCACGCTAATGTGGATTCACTTCCTCTAAGTTCAACCCTCGAATTCCTAATCCATTTGTGTAATTAGTACTTAAGTGTATAACCCGAACGAGTAGTAAGACGCGTTGCTAAATATTATTATTATTAAGAACTGGCGAGTATTGAACTACCAAAATAGCCCCCCTCGCTACGACCCTGCAGAGACCATTTGTTGAATTCGTGATGCTACTAAACTGTATTTGAGAAATACAAACACAATTACCAGCTCTCTATTTTATACCTTGACACCTGAGATACAGTTCCTCACAAGTCTTCCATGCGGGACATCTTTTTTTTATTTTTCCATTACTTTCCTGCATTTTCCACGCTAAAGGTAAAGTGTCTCTGATATGGATGATTTATTAGACTCTTTTGCAAGTGACATTTAGGGCTCTTGAAGTTTAATATAGATCGTCTTGTCACGTCACCCCCTATAACACACTTTCAGGGGTATTTTATTTTTGAACTATCTCAAAGTTCCGAGGCAGGAAAACTCTCACATAATTTACTATTCAAATAGCATCAAACTGTTCATACGAGCATATCTATACTATATAACTACTTAGGCTTCACTCGCTCCAGGTCTACTGTTGCTAACCCTAAATCCATGGTCTTGATTATTCAGTGTTTATCATGAAATAATATATAATACATATACAGGGTGTCTACCATGAGACTCTAACAATTTAAACACATATACGAGTATACTGTTCAGTACAGTGGAGTTTCTTGGTGGATATCTTGTTTATATATTGTATATTTTTATACGTCTACATTTATTTTATAAATGATGCGCCTATCTATACACGTTATATATACACCGTACACATAATATAATAATATAATAATAATATATATATATATATATATATATATAGTACCCCCTAAGATGTCTTCTTCCCGTACCCCAGATTGAATACAACTGATCCAAGGCAAGCATATCCAGCCCACGCACGTATGGTTTAAGGCGTCAGTCAATATCGCTACTCGTAAGTGACAGGGAGATTGGAGATTGAATCCCGGTCGGTTGTATTGGGGGTGTTTTTTTTCTTAAACTGTTTCCTATCGTCTATGCACTCGAATGCAAGTACACTTACTCTAAATCTTACTTTCCTCGTTCCTCATTAGTTTAAATATGAAAATAGTCTGACTAGGCAGTAAGACACGGCGCTAGTAATGATAGTAATAATGTAATGTCTAGGTTACATTACTCGTAGGCCAGTTTGTGGATATATTAGCCCGTATTAATGTATCGTTGTCCAGGGATCGCCCGAATGTATTAATTGTATATTCTTTCCGTGGAAGCTCTTTATATGTCCTGATGAGATGAGTTGATGGTGATAGTGAGTATGAGGGGGTGAAGCCAATGGCTATCTTAACCTAACTTAGGTATTATTGACCAAACCCTGGTGACCATAGAAATTATTCCCCTTTCGAGAAAAATCCCCCGGTACCGGCTGAGAATCGAACCCGGGACCTTTAGTTATACCACGAGGCTGGTTAGTAAACTGTAGATTAAATAACTAGCCCTCTATGGACACATTCAAAACCAACACACGTTCTAAAAATTTAAAGTGGTGGATTCAGGGGAGGGGGTATTGGGCGATCGCCCCCCACCACACACTTTATCCCACCCCCTACCTTCGGATATTGAAAGCTATACCTAATTGTTGTATAGATTTTACTACTATATACTGCGTACGACCAACAATGACGGAAGAACGGCTACATAATACATGCTACATCATAATGTTCCGGTAGAAGTGGACAAGCTTGTTAAACGTTTTGCAAACAATGGTAAGAGCTAACTCGAATGTGTTGTTTGAACATAAAATCTCTCAGTAATTAATTAATTATAATCAAGTCTTTGTATTAAAATAACACTACAACATTCTAGACCTATTTACATAATCATTACTTTTATTGTATAATTGAATTTTTTAGTATTTTCTTAAAATTAAAATTATAAGTTAGTTAGTTAAATGTATGTTTTTTTTCTTGCAAACATTCTTTTTTAATATTATGATTAGTTAAAATTATTTTGATTAACTAGCAATCTTATTTTTATTAAAATTATTATTAGTTAAAATATTAGACTTATGCTTGAAGCAGTCTGAAAACCAATCCCCCAACAGCCCCTCGATCCGCCCTGAATTATACTTTATTTTCATTTTGAGTTTGGTGCTAAAACAGTTGACACGCGTGCGAGAAGGGAAAGCCTCGTGACTCTTTGTTATATAAAGTGCGTGTGTGCGTATGCTTGTGATAGAGATGGGTGGCAGTTCAAATCCTTTGAGGGATTAGAGATGCAGAATAATATCAATATATTATATTATCTAGAATCCAAATCTGAAGGCCTCAACTTGAAACCATGATTTTACATAATCGCCACATTCAGAATCTTGTAGTAAGAAAATTAAATGCCGTGTTTTCTTTAGCTAAACAAATAAAATAACGACCCACTTTGGTGGCCGCATGGTCTAAGGTGCTACTCTCGCATTAGACTATACTGCCATAGACAGGGAGATCGGGGTTAAATCCCGGTAGGGTGAACTGGGGGAGCTTTTCTCAAGATGGTTTTCCACTCCTCCTCACGTAAATGCTAATGAACTTACTCTCCAACCCAAACGGGTAGTAAGATGCGGTGCTGATAAAATACATTTTGAAATAGGTACAAAATCCTATCACCATAATTAAACTCCCTCAAATCGTGTCTTTTATGCACTTCATAACGTAATTTATCCAACAACTAAAAATATACAACCCGAATCGGTGGGTATGCGGACTAAACAAGTCTGGTTTGCTAGTGATGGATACGAGGCTCGGGTATGCTGAGAGAGGTTTTATTAAGGGGTTCACCACTCTCCCTCCACGCTAAATGAGGGTACGTTTCCTCTAAATTCTAATTTCCTCCACCCTGCCACATTTTTGTAATTAAATGTGTACAGCCCAGACAAGCAATGAGCAGCGGAGCAGAAACAAGAATGAGCAACCATGAAATGTGAAATTAGAGAATGTTAATTAATGTTTCTAGATTTCAAACTAATTGTTCTACTTATGGACTTCAGTATGCATCCAAAGCAATACTAGTTACTTTTCCTTTTACTTAGATATTTTGTACAATGACGCGTTTCTTTCAATGAAATCGTTTTCAGAAGGTTGCATCTGAAGGGGTAGAGGTACGTACATCTGTTTTTTTTTATTGCTCTACTCGACATAAAGGTTTCAAAATTAGAGGGTCTGGTGTTAAAATAGTTTCCTTTACACTATTGGTTCTCAAATTTTGTTTATATTGTACCCCTTGGTCATGGTAAAATTTCGCCAAATGACAGGTCAAATGCCAAATAATCAAAGGAGAACATTTTCCTCAGTCGTCTCGAAAATTCCCCTACACGTTTTGTTATCTTGTCATTTTTCCAATATTCCCTTGATAGCTACTCGCGTACCCCAATTTTAGAACCACTACTTTACACCATTCTTGTCGAATAAATCTTTGCCTTGAATGGAATCTTTACCTTTACTATAATCAATAATCCTGGCGATGAAATATTTACCTCCAAGCCAATCCTGGTGATGAAATCGTTATCAAAATAATCATGTTCTTACGTAATAACACTTCTATTGAGCGGCCATGTTTGTCCGAAAGAGCATGTCTAAGTCCGTCGATTACCTAAAATGCTATCATACACACAAAACACTCAGTAATTTCCATCAGCATTTGTAGCTTGGCAAAATTATCTTTCCACCATACAACCGAATTGCATTTCTGGTCCACATTAACCGACAGTATATTATCCGCATCGATGGACACGTGGTCTAAATGTAAAGCTCGCTTAGTCTGCTTTGCCAAGGAACAAAGAGGTCGGAGTTCAAATCCCACCATGGGGTTTTGAGGTCATTTTTTTTCCTAAATGATTTCCCACTCTACCGCCACTCAAATGCGGATACACTTACTATACGACTCTACCTTCCTCAATAGAGTAATTAACATAATTATATGCTTATATCTCGAAAGGGACTAAAACCAGGTGGAGAAATGAATGTTGACAGAATTGATTCGTTTTCTTTGATTGGAAAGTTTGTACGCTCGGGCAATACTTGAACAATGAAAACAAGTTGGCGAGCGGTTGACAGAAACTTCATCATAACAATCCTTAAAAATGATATACAGAATTATGAATGAAATGTTTTGTACACAGGTTTGAGTACTAACGAACGACTGTACCTCTGAAAATATAAGGTTGTTTATTATAGTGAAGCAATTGTGTTTCCGTGTGGCTTTATAGCGTCAGCCAGAACGTGACATTTTCGTGTGAGCCCACGCATTGTGAACAAGAATAACTATGTTTTATGTCGTTTATGGAAGACTGAAAACAACTTCAATATCTGTTTCAGGGACCGCGCAGACATGTTGAGGGGCGGGGGGGACATGACATTAGTCCCCTTTTATCCATGAATATACTTGATACATGTCCATAAACCAATACGAGCATGCCAAACACGCAAAAACAAACCGATTCAGGTCAAATCAAACCCTGCACTCATTTTATACAAAACATCTAGTCAAGTCTTATTTAGATTAAACTTTAATGCAAAAATTAAATTTGAAAATCATTTAAATTACCTGCGAGATTGGATGTGTCGTCTATAGGGCCCTTACAGTGCCATATTTTACTGAATGCTATTAGCGCCGGTGGGCATGCGGTTTAAATGTCAAGTTCAGTTAGCCTGGTTTGGTAGTGGCGTGAAGAATTCGGGGTTCTAGTTCTTATCGAGTGTACCCATGGTGTTTTTTCCTTAATGGTTTTGTATTCTCCCTCCATGCAAGTGCAAGTACATTTCCTCTAACATTCGCCTTTACACATCCATTCCACATTGAGGTAATTGATGTACATGCTTATAGCCGATTGGGTAGTGAGACATGGTAAAAAAACAACACAATGTCTACTAAAGAAAAACTCACAGCATATGCTTCTATAGTCCGTGTATGTGAATTTGTATTTATTTTGATGACATTTCCTAAATTTAAGAATGAGTTGGGCCCCCGGCTATTACCCTCATTGAGCGCACGATTATGTCGGGAATGCTTGATTAGGATATGCCTACACTTGTCCAGTTTTATTTGGTTTGATTTCCATCCAGTCTTAATTTAATACCCTTTTAGGTTATTCTCATTAAAACAATTTTTATCGCCGCGTCTGACACCTGACTGAAATTCGAACCCAGATCTGCCCGTCATCGGCAGTCCAGTCTATTAAGAGAGTGACACTTTAGACCATTCTAACACCGAAACGGGTCGCATATAAATTAATTATGTGGATAGAGTAGGGATGGATGAGGTAGAATATTGATGAAATGTTCCCGTACTTGCGTGGAGAAAGAATGGGAAACAACTTAAGGAAAAACACCTTCAGTCTATCCGCTTTGGATTCGAACTCCAACCTCCCCTTTGTCGGCAACCAGACTAGACGAGCTTGAAGTTTAGTTCGCTTGCAAGCCGATGTAGGACGCTAGCTGTATTGATTGAGGTTAAAATGTTATGAAAGGAAAAACACCTTCAGTCTATCCGCTTTGGATTCGAACTCCGACCTCCCCTTTGTCGGTAACCAGACTAGACGAGCTTGAAGTTTAGTTCGCTTGCAAGCCGATGTAGGACGCTAGCCGTATTGATTGAGGTTAAAATGTTATGATGTTAAAAAGTGTGTTAGGGACATACGAGTATATCTTCTCACCCCCCGAGTGGCTGCCTCCATTGTTAATAGAGCATGTGTTGTTGGTTATACTAACTACGCAAATAGTTGTAGGAATGATAAAGGTTATATTTATAGGAAGTGTACCCACATTTGCATGATGGGAGAGTGGAAAAACATTTTGGAAAAATAACCTAAATACATCCGACCGAGATTTGAACCTTGATCTTCGCGTTATCGGCAGTCTAGTCTACTGTGAGAGTGAAGACTTAGACTAAGCGGTTATCGAAGCGGGTCTAGGCAAACTTTGATATCTACTTTGGGGAATGTGTGCATCAAGCTTAGTGTAAATATGCGGACGGATACTAAAATGGAATGCACTTTTTTTTTAAATGATGGCGCTAAATGGAAAGTAAACTTTTTTTTTATATAAACACCCCATTTTACTTATTTCTTTCACCTCGTCTTACTTTCTACCTGCCGGGTTTATTAACTCCACAATTGGGGCAGGGATGAGGAAAGTATAGCTTAGAATAAACACCCCATTTTACTTATTTCTTTCACCTCGTCTTACTTTCTACCTGCCGTGTTTATTAACTCCACAATTGGGGCAGGGATGAGAAAAGTATAGCTTAGAGCAAATGTACCCGCATTTTAGGGAAAGAATGGGGGTGAATCATTTTGGAAAAAATGCCCTCGGTACGCCCGGCTGGGATTCGTAGCTCGACCTTCTCGTCATCGGCAAACCAGACTATAAGAGTTGGACGTTTAGTCATCGTGCCCACCAATGCAAGTCAGACCAATTTAACTAGTTGTTTTATAACAGTAGACATCGCTTCCTCTGTGCTCTTATCGTTACTTCAGTCTTAGAATTCTCTTTGGATTTCAAGTTGAACTATCTCTTGTATTTCTCCTTGGATTTTAAGTTGATATATTTTACTGTCCCAAAGTGATCAAGTTAGATGGAAAACAAATTAATACTATATTCATCAGTACATTCATAGAGAATAACCGTTGTTCACGTGGTTTAAGACGTCATTCTCGCAATATGTGTCACAATTACAAAATATACGCCCTAGTTACTTAATCAATTACTTAGAATTTAAAATTCAAATCACTTGAGCTGCGCCATTAAACGCAAAACCTTTTGAATGGCCACCATATGGAAACGGATAGCCTGATATAAGCACTGTGTGCATACATCGTTCGGCCTAGGTTCAAAAAAAGTTCTTGCCAAATTTTACTAAAATTGGTTCAGTGGTTTGACAGTAATTGCTGAGCAAATAAACTAAATGCCAAATGGTCGAGCTAAAATCAAACCTCGTTCCACTAGGTAAAGTATAAAATATCAATTGAAAAATTATATATAGCCTGGTTCCGCGAATCGAACCAAGAACCTTTCTTTGAATTTGCGTGCGCTCTTTCTATTCTCTTGTTCGGATTGTTATTTTGCACTTAATTTTAAACGATTGTTGTATCAGGACTGTAAAATTTTTGTATTGTAAATAATAACAGTAGAATATGGAATGTACAGCTGTGACAAAATAATTACAATAATATTATTGTTGTTGCTAATGCTTATTATTACTATGATAAAAACAGTAATAGCCATGTTTTGTTTAGAGAGACGGCGGGCGCTCCGAGGGCAGCAGTTTTATTTGATCAATAAAGCTGAGCCCTTCTGTGTTGTGCCGGTGATTTAATAAATAGCGAGAGAGAGAGAGAGAGAGAGAGAGACTGTGTGGAGTTTAGTGTAATTATGTCATGTAGAGAGAGAGAGGCGCGCGCAGTTCTCAAGTCACAACACACACGAACACTTTCCGCGAAATTTTCCACAATATTCTCCAGCAATCCACGGATCACGATCAACTTAACGTTCACTTAATGTTTACATAACGTAACGTAACGTAACGGTTCTCTTGTTTTTAAATGGAAACCATTTCAATGCAGTTACTTAACGTTCACTTAACTTAGGAGTTGTCCGGGGAAGAACTCTTACGTTACGTGAAGGTTAAGTGAAGGTTATACCACTTGTTCCAGTCACCCAATCGTGTTGCGAGAAACGTCAACATTGCTACTAAGGATATGCCAGTATCGAAAATATTAGCAGTTACTTTGTGTTTTTATGCATAGGACAACTCCTTAACAAGTTTTTAAAATATCAAGACAGAGAATAGTATTAAAGTTAAGGAAGTCATTTAAGCTATTACTGTGGAATTGAAACAAATGTAAAGCAAGAAATTGTGTTTGTTAACACCAGAATTAAATTATCAAATCGGAAAATTAGTCTCAAAACACTTTGGCTTTCCTGGTCCTGATCCGTTAATTGGGGAGAAGGTGTTGGTGGATTTGGAGCTGTCTGAGCTATGGCCTGTTTTTGGTTGGAAGAACTTTTGACACTCAACATTGATAACATTTTACTATATTATTATTGTTATTTAATAGATATTGATAATATTTATAAAATAACATTGATGATGACTTATTAATGGCTGAGAATGAAAGTGACTTGCAGAATGCATTACATTTTTTTGAATATGGCAACAGACAGAATGGATTCTCGTATAAATGTCTCCAAAACTAAGGTGATAGTTTTTGATGAGGACGGATCAGAAAATGATTGTCAGTTTATACTCCAGGTGAGCTAGCATCCATAGGTGATATAATTCATCAGGATTTTTTTTCCCCATGGGATTGTTGTAATTGCCTTCCTTAACAACATATTAAAAGTCCTGACTGATCCGACATTTGCTAAGTCCACCATCTTGAAAAATGGGTGCATCAAGGAGTAGCTTTATTAGGGTTTTCACAATTTTATTGAAAACTGTTAATCTTAGGTATAAAACGCAAATCACCTAATAGAAAGAGCATAAAACTTACTACAAGACAGATACTTTTGTTTTTATTGGTGTCTGTTAGTTGTGAAGGGAAAAAAATTGTTTGTTTCTTTAAATCTTACCCAAGAACGAGCTATTTTTACATGGGGTATTGGTATTTCTATTATTATAAGTTAATAAGCACATTATTATTCATGTTCATGTTATAAGGAATGAAATTTTGCATAGGTAAGCTCATAGACGTAGGTGGGTGTAAACCCCCCTCATCTCACGAAATGAAGAGTGAAAATAGCGATTTCATGCGTTGCGTTATAAATTCTTAAATCACTGATTTGTGCTCATTTCTTCCGAAAAAAATCTTCTGACTACGCTCATAGATATGTCCATTTATATACCACCTTTTACCCAATCGGCGTTAAAGAAATATCTTCTAATTGAGAAGGTAGGGTCAGCGGCCAATAGACCTAATCCACTAATTAGAAGGACTGAATTCATTACAATTAACACCTATTAAACATGGATATCTACATTTTACACTAATAATAATAGTAATAATAATAATAAATGCGTAACAGTGTGTACTGTATACAATTTTACAATTTAAAAAATTGAAAAAGCTGAATACGTTTTTATTGTTTATTCACAATCACCTTCGTTGATTTTTTCCATGTTCAAATTCTTCTACGATTGGTTCGGAGTAATAATTACTGCATCTTTAGTACATTGCAAAAAGTATTAAATCCTGGTCCTCACGAGCTAATGACATTATTAATACCAACAGATCTACAGCTTTACAAACGATTGCAGTCTACTGTGAGTTGGGTAAAGTTATTGTTGTGTTGGCAATGAGGGTGTCGGCATCGTCAGCGGCTTGCAGGACGCTGAGAGAGCTATTTTTAATTCCTGTTACTATATATATACATCTGGAATTATTCTTCCCAGTCACTGGAAATATTTCCTGACTTACTTTCGGTGAGAGGGGTTTCCCCATTAAAAACATTGTCGGCGCACTCTTTCAGGCCCTACCGACGAACCCTTTCGACTCTTTTATTTTTGAAATGTTTTCGTCGTAGCCATCAAACACAATAATGGAACTCGGACAGATTTTTTTAAACTTACTTCATGAATGAAATCAACACACAGTCTGTGTATGCTTCAAAGTTGTAATCAAAGGTTCCTTAACTGGGCCACACCACACGGTGTATCAGAAAACCTCTGTCTATCACGAACTTACACTTTTCAGGGTCCAAGTCTATCTTTTCAGTCGCTTCAAAAGAAGAAAAAAGTGTATACACAGTCTATGTAAGGAGGCCTTCCCTTTCCACTTTTTAAAGCTTTCACCTTCCAACTCACTGCTTGCTGTTGTCAAAGTAGGAAGACCCCGCGATACGGGGACGGTAGGTTTGGAACTTAGATTTAATCGCACAACGCACAAACCTCGTCACAGTTCATTTTCATAAACAATATCGGATTTAATTGTAGAACTATTATATGTAGTATTAATCAGTAGTATTTATTAATCTGCTTCGGAGGCCGCATGAGCTAAGGTGTCACTCTCGCAATAGAAGACCAGACTGATGTTGAGAGGGAAATCCTGGTTTTAATCTTGGTCGAATGTAATGAGGGTGGCTTCCTCTAAATTGTTTTCCACTTTCCCTCCATGAAAATGTGGGTATACTTCCTCCAAATTAAAGCTTCCTAATTCCTAACTCACTATCATAATTAGTACATATGCATATAATCTGAAAATATAGTGAAACATGGTGTTAAAAAGAAAAAGAAATTCCTTTGTGTTAATAAACACTTGTAAATAAAAATTACCTACAAGTTAATTTATCACTCATACTGGTAAAAAAACTGTTCCGCCTGAAAAAAAAAACCAAATAATAAAAACTATACAGTTACATCGTACATTTAAAGCAACATTCATTGCTTGATATTTTAAAACAACTGACCTTACGAAGGGTTCCCTCTTTATTATGCTTATTTGGTGACCGACTGTGCTCATCGCAGGTAAAGAAAGGAACGGGAGAATGTAGCATCAACATCCTTGGAGTTGCCGGCTCTTCTACATATCACATGGCAGGTTTTAATAAATAGTACTTTGGTCAAATATTATAATACTAATTCAATATAAATATAAGTAATTTAACAAACGGAAGGGTTGAGCACAAATTAGGGGTTTAAATTGTATGATGTAGATGCAACGCAGGGAATCGCAATGCTCACTCTGCATCGATATCATCCATTTCGGGGGGTGAGTGGGGAGATGGATAGGGGTGCCCCACCTACGTCCATGAGCTTACTTATGCAAAAATCCATCTCTTATAATTTAAACATGAATAATAATGTGATGAGTAACTGATCATAATAGAAATTCTAATACCCCAGTCAAAAATAGTTTGTTCTTGGGAATTATATTTTGTTCGGTCGCTACCCTTGGTTCCCGTGGGCTTAACGTGTCAGGATAGGCTCGCGGAATGGATAGGTAGTGACAAATGATCGGAGGGTTCGTTTAATATGGTTTATTGAAATAGATTAATTAAGATAATAGTGTATAATGTGATGTAGGATTTAGAATTAATTGATAGAGTTTAGAAAAAGGTACTCGTTCTGTCAATGTCCCTACTCAGCAGTCCGTGTCCTGACTTATCTTCGACGCTATAACCCTAGTTGGTATCAAACATCTGATAGTCCGGCGCTGTGCTGTTATTAACGAACTCTGACTTCTAGGATGGATTGGGGCGTCTTCCTCTGTATAGAACGGTGACTCAAAACTGTGTGGGATACTCTCCTCACAAGTTTGTTAAACTTGGTAGCTGGGTATGTAGAACACTTCGTACTAGCCCCACTAGCAACTGGCGTTATTTGGTTCGGCTTCCCCTCTCCTTTACTTTAAGGTCTAAAACTCACTGCTCTATACCAAAAAAGGAGGGGTATTTCCACAAAGATACTAGTTTTGACACTGTTTTATGTTATGCTACTTGGCAAAACAACTGATGTTTAAAAACATGACCTAGTCTGAATACTCGACTTCTGAGTCAGGAGAAGGCTTATGTCATACTTGCATGCTCTAGATTGTCTAAGGCTGCAACTATGACAGGTTGTTTGAAAAACGTAATTTTTTTGCTTGACAATTAAAAGGCATCAAGAAAACCCAAAGTACTGTATCTATATTATAGGAAATTTTACTATCTTTCTATTTGGCCCTTGCATATATTACCTAAGATCAATTGTTTCCAATATAATTGTGAAAAACCGGAGAAAGCTTGATCCGCCATTTTTCCATGATGGTGGACTTAGCAAATGTCGGATCGGTCAGGTCTTTTAATATGTTATTAAGGAAGGTAATTACAACAATCCTATTGGGAGGGGAGGGGGGAATGAATTATATCGCTAATAAAGTATAAAAAATCTAATTCGCCTGCACTATTAGTATAAATAATGGAAAACGGTTTGAACAAGTGAATTATTTTGTGTATCTGGGCAGAATGTTCTGTATATATGGATGGATGGATGGATGAATGGTGAAATCAACAGACTGGTGAATGCATCTCGGAGAATAGTTGTATATATGCGGACTATTGCAAAGAATATAGTAATATTGAAAGAGGCAAAGATGGCAGTATATGTTGATAGGATGAGCGCGGATTGAATCACGAAGCAAATATATAAAGGTAGAGTGTGTGGATCAAAAGAAAAGGGTGGGACATATAAGACTGTTTTAAACTTTTGTAGACGAATGTGTGAAAAATAGAAACATTAAGAGGTTTAAGAATAAAAGGAGCATGTACGACTCGGTGTAAGGATGTTATTGAAGCGAAAGTAGTATAGAAGGGTAGGGAAGTGAGGAAAAAGTTAGTGAGGATGGATTAAGTACGGAGTTGTTTTTTTTAGCTATATGCCCAGTTTCTTGCCTACCCCGTAAGTGAACATCGTGATTATGTATGTATGCATGCCATTGTGTGTGTGTGTTTATGTATATATATGTGTGTGTGACTACTGCAGATAACATGACTTGCATTAATATATTAAAAAAGGGTTTTAATAACTACTAAATACGGTTTTACCTACTATAATCAACGTTTAGGTGGAGGTGCAGTTGCGGTGAAGTGGTGCGCTCACATTACAATAGTCATATTGTTCAGGTGCACCTTGGTATACTGAGTGCTCTTGTATTGCTGGTTGGTATCCATAGCGAAGTGAATGTGCTGCGGGCTGCTTTGGTTGTCCATTACCGGATCCATAGCTTGATCCCATTATTGGATAAAAATATTCTATTTACTCTGATCTGCATTATATAAGATAATGAAAATAGGATGTTGAACTTTGTTTCTCGTAAGACTTGAATAATTTTCCAACCCAAACTTTTACACTCGTCCTTTGTAGACTGTACCATGCTTTTTTTTTTTTGTATGTGAAATGCAGATGCCATCATGTCTTCTGGGCGTTGAACTTTTTTCTTGCTTTCTTTGTGCCTGATGAACGCTATTCATTTTCATTGGTAGACTAACATTTTCATTTGTAGCCATTTCGTTTGTAGTCACTTCAATATCTTCTTCCATTGTAGTAATGGTCTCGTTCTGAAACAAAAGAACAACAAAGTTTTAACTTACAGATACCAGCTTAGCTTCTACTTAAGAATACATAAGAATTGCAGATCAGTTTTATGACCTATGGAATTTCTCTAATTGCCTTGGAGCACTGGATAGAAAGCATGTCGTTGGGAAGCTGCTATTAGTAGTGGAAATGAGTTTTAGAATTATAAAAACATCTTCAATATTGCTTTATTGGCTTTGGTAGACTCACATCATGACTTCCTTTATGTTACTGTCAGATGTCAAGGAACAATATCTGATGGTGGATCATTTAAAGGCTGCGAATTATACATAAAATTGGAAAACATGACTTCGTAAATAACAGAACAAGTTCCACTGTCAAGAGAAAGAACACCTTATTACACTGTGGCTGACAAAGTTTTCCCTCTCTCTGCATATTTAACAAAAGTGTACACTACACAACTACACACCACTTCACAACACACACAAGACTACACAACAAAGGAACAAGGGAAAGAATATTCAACTACAGATTATGCAGAGTTAGAAGATTAGTTGAAAATGCTTTCGGCATACTATCGTCACTTTTTCTATTCTTAAGAAAGTCCATATTATAATTAGGAGCTGATAATTATATTTCGGTGGTCATTGAAATAACGCACCTGTATAGTTTTTATTAGGAAGAAACCAAGAATCTGCTAACTTACACACCCCTCCAAAAAGTTTAGATGAAGAAATCGATGGAATCTTCATACCAGGGTTTTGACGACAAAAAACCGAATCGGTGACATCGCTTTTACCCCAAGAAGAACCTAGTCTTCGAATGAAACATGTAGTGTATGTTATGAAACTGTACAGTTTTGTTTAGAAAAGGGATCGCTATATTGGCAAGAACAATATGCTTTAAGTACTTAGAATTTGCACAGTTGGTCCTGGCTTGTTTCGGTCCAACTCAAATTCCAATGATTTGAAAGCAAACCAAGTTCTATGGCATTTATAATTTGAACAAAAATGTTGTTTGTCATTAATTTGCATTAGTATGTTAGTAGAAATTCTAGAATTCAAATGTAATGACTAATACTAAGAAAATTATGCACCCAAACAGCACAAAATACTTTTTAATATTTAAATATTATATTTACTGCATATTCAAATCGACAGCTCATTCATTATATTATATTATATTTATTTAACACATGGATAACATATTTCGTTTGCAGATTAATTAAATAGGTATTTAAAATATGGATTTTACATGTGTATAAAATATTTACTCTTACCCTTTGATGTACTTTTTGGCCTTTTTCCTTTCTCTCTTTTTTCTTTTGCACTCTTCTTGAGTGGTTGCCATTTATCCAGCCAGTTGCTGCTAGGTGTCGTGTTTTTTTTTAAATTTGTTATATTGTTGTGAATCCTAAATATGTCACAAAATAGGGGTTTTCTATAGTGTTCATTAAAAAATAAAGTTTTTTCCATTGGGAGCAAACACTTGCTACATGTTGGTAGTAGCACACAATAACACAATAAGTTTTCCCTCCAGTGGGCACTAGTAACAACTGGATGTCTGTGTTCGCCGCGTGTGGCGAGTCATCTGCATGGGACTCAAGAAAAAAAAAACTGACAGTCGGGCGGAGCACGTGCGCTCACATAGAGCGGCTCTTCTCGTCGCGAATGCTCGCGTTAGGGTGGGCTTAGACTAAACGAAAAAGAATAGATAACAAGAGCAAGATCATTCTTTCACGCTCATTTAGAGTGTAAATGACCACCGAGAAAACTTCTACTAACTCGTTTACATCAAAAGAGTTAGTCATAGAACAGCGAATCAGAGAAATTGTGGGCGAATGTTTGTCGTGAACGCAGGCTTAGATCTAACAAGCGAATGCTCAATTATCATGCCTCCCACTCCTCCAATAAAAATTGCATAGGGGTGTAAGCAAACAATTTCAATTTGTATGCACCATTGCAAGTTTTTAGTAGAATGCTTTTTTGCCGTCATTGTCAGTAAGATGCTAGAAGTCTCTTTTCTTCTTTACCTCATCAACTCGAAGTTTCTAATGGCATTCCAGACATCTTCTTTTATTGAATTATTTTTTTACTCTACACAAGTAGGGACCCAAATACATATATACGCTTTATAAAATTCTAAAAGTTGTAGGCACAAATCATTATTCCATTCCATGTTTCCTCCGTCTGAAATTATTACCTAGCAGGTAGGTAAACTTGTAGCTACTTGCACCAAACGAAATAATCCTTTGATGAAATCGCCCAGTTTATCGAGTGCGTTTGAACCCGAAATAATGCGCCAAGCAACTTTTCGCGTGTTCTTTCTTCGCTTAGACCAACCGAGCGAGCATTCTTAGAACATTCATTCTCAATTTAGGTGAACATAACCGATCACCGAAAGAATGCTCGCTGCACGTTTACATCAAGAGAATTTAGGCGTAGTGGGGGAAGAACGAGCATTCGCTCGGTTGGTCTAAACGCACCTTTCCATTACAATATTCTGTTACAAAGCATTCGTAGCCTCTTGGTACACTTCATGTTGTATATCCAGTAAGTATAATTAGAGATAGGGTAAAATAGCATTAATTTTCAGTTTTTTTAGCATTAATTATTGGAAATTTAGTGTTTTGTGGCATAATTTAGCATTTTGTAGCAAAATAGGTAAAAATGTCTTTCGTCAATGTTTTTAGGGCCTATATAAAGGATTTATGATAAAAGCAACGACTAACGGAATGTGGCGATTAGCCGGATGGGCTGTGGAAGGCACAGGATGCAAGTAAAACCCAAGTTGAAGCACACAGACGAGTGAAACTCAATGATTTTTTAATCACTTATTTCCGCTGAAAAACATCGTTTTATAGAAATTCTCAGCATTTTATTTAAATGCACTGCATTTTCAGGGAATTCGGGTCTATTTCGCTAAATAGAATAATTGAGCTAAAATACTCTCAAAATCACGTTTTTCGCGTTAATTCGCGAAATAAAAATAGCTTTAAACACTTTCAAATGCCATGAAACGCAAAGAAAACTTATAAATACCCTATTTTCGACCCTTTTTTTTTTCTTTTCGCGTTTTTCGCAAAAGCGAATTTACCCTATCTCTAAGTATAGTATATTTACGCAATCCCGGCATTAAGGGGTTTATTCTCATAATAATTGCAATACAGCTGGTAAAACAGGAAAATACCGTAAATGTGAAGAAAAAAAGAGATGGAACGCTCGAATCCTCGACTCTCTCGAATCCTATGGTGTTCAAAATTCGTAAAAATTTCAGAATCATAACTCGAATACAATTCTGAAGGCCTTTACTTGAAATGACAAAAACGGGTCAGCATTGTATGAATATAATTAATTTGCTAAGAAAGGCATATCTTTGTTTCTTATGACATAACAGATATTATAAACAAAATAGCGTTTGTTAGTGTTACCAGGTCTACTTTTTTACAATTCAGTTTTTAAATATTTTGACCATACGAGAACTATGAATTTTTAAATATTCAAGGACTCGAATTTAAATTAGAGATTCACAAGAAAATTTAAGATTCGGATTCGATAGATATAAGATTCAATCCATCTCTCTCTTTAAAAAAAAAGCTTTACAAAATTGGAATATTCTTGAATTTATGACATTAACTGCAAACGTTAAATAATATATATTTGCTTAGAATATAAAATGTTATGGAGAGCTAAGCATGCTGGTCCGAAAATATCTCTTATCTCCGTAACGACTGAATATATTATCCCATTAAGTCAAATCAACTTGTTCTAAGCACAGATTACATAACCTCACATCAGTAAAATTTATGAAAAATTAAATTCTGTTATTCTACTCGCTAGCATGTCTGGGAAAAATGGGAATTCCTTAGATATCTGGAAAGTATTGATGACCCTGCGTACAGGCTAGGCTTATAGTATTAAAGTATAGCATGTCTTATCTATAGCAGACCGTGTAAACCTAACGTTAATAACACATTAAACCACCAAGCTCTGTGGTTGATACGTTAGTTTGAGAAGAGAACTGGCAAGCCTAGTAACGTACTTGGAAACATTATTTGCAGAACTTGTTTGGAAACTGTTTCTAAAAATGTTTCCTTTTGCTCACAAACGTTGGTAAAGATTCTGCAAACATGGAAAACGGAGCCACACACTCTTTGAAACAGTTAAACAAACATGGTTTCGCGTCCAGACTTTAACAATCAAACATTGTTTCCCGTCAATTTTTTTTTATCGATTTCAAATAAAAAATTATGCTCTCTACGAAAAGACACAACGTCATTTCATATCTGAGAACTTTTCACCGATTTAATTTAAAATATCCAGTTTGTTGACTATTGTTTGTAGTCTTCAGATTTCACACCCCACAACAATGTATTGGTAAGAAATATTTCTATCAACTCAAGAGTTTTTTCAGTTCGAATTGTCACAATATGATAAACTAGTTGTCAACAATGTTTGAATACACTTCCAGACGGGGAAACTTTGTTTCCTGTAGTCCATTTGACATGGATGACAAGAAACATTGTTTCCTCTTTGGGGCAAACGGAAAGTTAACACGGAAACTTGTTTGCAAATAGTATTCAAATATATACCAAACCTTTTCCCGAAAAAATACCAAAATACATGTTGGCAACAAGAGCAACATCATTTGTATATGTTTGCAAACAAAGTTTCAGGAAATATGTTTCCAAGTGCATACCAAAGATTAGGATAAATTAAACTAAGGTGGAAAATTTGAAACAAAATTCAAATATTTCCAAAACAGAAAGTTATCCGTGGAAAAAATCCTTTTAAAATTTCTTGACTGGATCAACAAAGAAACTGAATGCCTGTTTGTGGGTTTGTCAATCTCACAGACTCTGGGATTGTAAATTGAATGCTCGTTTAATTACTCTTCTATTTCTGGGCCCGTCTTTGTTTGCCAACAAACAACTTTTCTCCCGGGAAAGGGAGAGTTCCGTAAATTAGTTGTGGGAAACTCTATACTATTGGTTTTTAATGATGGAAGCAGAGTCGGGCCGACGTTGTGTTAGATAAAGGCTTATACATAAGAATACTGCATTTAAAAATGTATTAACCTACATTGGTGGCCGTATAATTAATGCCATCAGTTTTTTCTTGTCAACAATAAGTTAAGTGTCTAAAACCCGGCCGGGAGTACAGAGATGTTTTTTCTTTGATGTTTTATTACTTTTGCTTCATTGGAATCAGAGTACACTTCCTCAAAATTATACCTTTCTTGTCCGTGCCCCAACAGTGTAAACCAATGTTTCGGTACAGGTTATTTTACACTTTTTACTGGACATAAAATGAACCCTCACTTGACTCTCTGGATCAAAGTTCATTCATGAAAAGCTGTAAACTTTGGAGCGCTTTTGACCTTTTAGAGTTAACCTTCAAGCAAAGTGTATATTTCCTTTTTCCAAACAGTGGTGAGATCTTTAAAATGAGCTCTCTTCCAGCACTTTAGCTCTTTCCCAACACTTAACATATTTTTGGGGGGTGGATCAGATTATTTAATTAATTTGTAATTAATTATATAAATCCCCTTATCGTAAGTGGCCTATTTCTATGTGTTAATGATTTTGTTAAATCTTTTTGTACCATCTAAAAGGATTTACTCGTATGCCCATATTCTAATGTCATTTTTACATCCTGTTAGTTGAATATCCATGTTCTAATGTTATTGCTATTTCCAGAAATATGTATATCCAATTATCCATATTATAATGTTATCGCCACGTTCAAAAATATGTATATCCATGTTTTAATGGTATTGCTAATGTCAGAGATGTATATCCATGCTATAATGCTATTATTACCTCCAGAAATATGTATATCCATGTTCTAGTGTTATTGCTACTTCCAAAGATCCATGCTATAATGTTAGTGTTACTTCCAGAAATATATCTATTCATGTTAGAATGTTATTGCTACTTCCTGAAATATGTATATCCATGTTCTAATGTTATTGCTACTTAGAAATATGTATATCCATGTTATAATGCTATTAATATTTCAAGAAATATGTATATACATGTTCTAATGTTATTGCTACTTCCGGAAATATGTATATCCATGTTTTAATGTTACTGCTTCTTCCAAAAATATAGATCCATGCTATAATGTTAGTGTTACTTCCAGAAATTTGTCTATCCATGTTCTAATGTCATTGTTACTTTCAAAGATATAGATCAATGCTATAATGTTAGTGTTACTTCCAGAAATATATATATCCAATGTTATTGCTACTTTCAGAAATATGTATATCCATGTTTTAATGTTGTTATTATTACTTCCAGAAATATGTATATTCATGCTATAATATTATTACTACTTCCAGAAATATGTATATACATGTTCTAATGTTATTGATACTTCCAGAAATATGTATATCAATGTTTTAATGTTATTGATACTTCCATACCTATGCTATAATGTTAGTGTTGCTTCCAGAAATATGTATATCCATGTTATAATGTTTGCTACTTTACGAGTTATCTCTCCATATTCTAATATCCTTATTACTTCCAGAAAACTCCAGCTCCAGGTTTTAAATCCATTGTTACTTCCAGATATACGTCTCTCCATGCTATAAATCTCTTGTTGATTCCAAAAAGTCGTATATACATGTTCTAATGTCATTGTTAGTTACTGAAAACTGACTCTACAAGTTCAAAATTAGTTTTTACATACAGAAAACTGTATTTTCATTGTTATGTCAATGTCACATACTTAAAGTAGTATATCCATGTTATGTCTTTGTTGCATACAGAAAGTGGTTTCTCCATGTTATATCATTGTTACATATAGAAAGCGGTATCAACATGTTATGTCATTGTTACATCCACAAAATGGTATATCTATGTTCTAAAGCCATTGCTACTTACATAAAGCTGTATATCCATGTTATAATGTAATTGTTATGTACAGAAAGTTATGACGTAATTGTTACATCCACAAAGCGATACATCCATGATACAATATCATTGTAACACACAGAAAGCGGCATATCCATGTTAAAATGACATTGTTACATGCAAAAAGTGGCATCTCCATGTTATAATGTAATTGTTACATTATGAAAGACGTATCTTCATATTTGGTCACATTTCTTGATTTTTTTTACAGGTCTGCTTCCACCCGATGTTTCCCAACCTACATTGCCCCTGCCATTAGACTACAAATCGAACCAATATAGTAATGTAAGTATATATTTAAAACAATTTAAAATGATGTATTAAAAAGTTGTTTTATTTAATTAAATACATTTTTGAATACAGCTCTTCGTAATATACTATTTAATTTTTTATTACTTTTCTCAAATACTATGCTAGTATAAGCTTAAGCTTTGTTAATTTTTCGAAGTAACATTTATTAAAAAAATATATTTTTCATTTTCAATAATTTCTTGACAAAATATGTTCTATTTTATGAAAGTATTATAGGATAAATATGCTTGTCGGTCAACTCTTATAATGCTTGAATCGTATTTTAACCTAAATCCTTCGAGCCTTCCGCTTGGGATGGTGAACGTTAGTAAAGATAGCACTAATTCATACTTACACTAGATAGGCTCACTGATTTGCTTCTGCTTAGCTAGGCCTTTATTTTGTGTAGACATAATAGCTACGTTGTTTTTATATTCAAACAATACCAATACCCGATATAGACAAATTGCTAAATATTAAAAAGCATTTTCAAATTGCATTAAAAAAATTGCTTTTTTTT
>CABFWB010000987.1:89753-106060 GCA_902151455.1 Timema bartmani
CTCGGTGGTCTTGGGGTGAAGTGCTCATCTCAAGACCCGATGACCGTAGGTTCAAACCCAGCCGGGGTTCAACGATTTTCCTTGAACGATAATTTTTAACTTCCTTCAGAGTGCAACTAAAGCCTTCAATACCACGTCGATTGTGGAATTTAAAATAACTCTTAAAGGCATGCGAAAATACCTTTCCCGGCAAAATTGTTAGGCCCTTTCACTCTCGGTCATAGACAGCGGTGGATTAAAAAAAATTGCGCCCCTAGGCACCCCCCCAATTTTTTTCAAGGGTTTTAGGAGGTTGGGGGGGAGGGGGTTTGGAAGTTAGTATTCGAGAAAGGATTTCTTCGAAAGAAAATCAGGCATGTACACGCAATAAACGTAATTATTAAAAACAAAATATTAAAATAAAAATAATGTTATCCAAAATGTGCTGCCCCCTAAAGCCTCCGCCCCTAGGTCCGTGCCTAGTGGGCTTATAGTGTAAATTCGCTTCTGATTATAAAAATTCTCGAGTACTGATATAATCAGTCGATTCAGAACGTGCAGGGCAAATAAATAAAAATAATAAATAACCAACACAAGATGTTGGCTGACTAGGGAAGTTCTGCTCATGCGCTATCGATTTGAGTCAGGTCTCTAGTCTTAGCGACGAACGTGTTTTGTTTTAAAATTAGTTTAACATCTTTGTCCACATAGTTTTGTGGTTATGGAGTGGAACACAGCGAACACAATTATTTAACTAATTGAGTTATAACAAAAGTATTCTATTCTTTGGAACGTTACCCCAGCTGATTACAAGAATTAAAATAATCGAAGTGATGCACTTACTGAAATAGCTAAGGGTTTTGAAACCTCCACAGTTTTTTACGTGTTGGTTTGTTCTGCACGGATGCACTTTCTGCCAATACAATACATGAATACACGGCAAGTAATAAGTCGCTATCCATGGCCAGAGATGTGTAGACTGATTAAAAACTAGAGGAGGGCCCAGGAGGTTAGCTAAACGACGTTGGACTTGGAAGCGAAGCGGGTTGCATCATAACTTGACGCAACTAAGCAGTCTAAGCACTATCACACTTAGACGCTAATGTACAAAATAGAAAGAGCGGGAAGAAAATGAGTTCACCCTGAGAGGGCTCTTGTCTCTGTGTTGATAACCCATTCCCTCTTCCTCTGACGAGTTCACACAGACACGTTAATATTTGCGCCTTGAAAACATTGACTTGCTTTTTAATTTTACCTTTTTCTTGTTTCCTATTCTAGATAAACATATACTACTACGGACACTTTTAATCTACATCCTGGCAGGATAATTCCTATAGGCCATTTTCTTGACCAAGCCAAATAGCATAAGCTGTAGAGGATTTATATAAAAAAAATACGCCAACAAAAAAACCACTTAAAGATAAAAATTATAATTTTGTGACACTTGTAAGACTATTTTAAAAAATTATTGAAGAGTTTATGATTTTTATTTCAACGTTATATCTTTAAAACTCGCTAAGTGAAACGTAAATTCACTAACATGGGAAATACTATCTTGACCGTCCGTGACGTCACAGGTAGGGGACGTCCTTTAACAAGGAAAAAGCGCGCACGCTCGACCCGGTACAGTCTAGTTTACATGCACTAGGCAATATTATTGTATGTTGGTTCATTGAGTGCTAGTTAAACTTCCCATTTTGACATTTTTATTAATATCGATAGGTTTAGCACACTTGCTACTAACGGCCTAATTTAATTGTAAGATCATAAACCATACCTATATATATATATATATATGTATATATGTATACATGTATACATATGTATATATGTATATATATATGTATATATATGTATATATGTATATATATGTATATATATGTATATATATGTGTATATACGTATATATATGTAAAACTGATATGTTAAAATACTTCAATATTATCAAAGTAGGCCTTTATAAATAAGAATTACCATTAGCGTGGAGAGAGGATGAGAAAACCACAACAATAAATCACTTGTTAAAACCACCCTCAGTTCACTCAGACAAGATTCAGAGCCTCCTCGTCAACAGCCAGCGAGAGCTATTTGCTAATCACGCGCTCGCTCGCGCGCTCGCCAGTCTGGCCACCCAGTCGCTTGCGCGCTTGTCAGTCTGGCCGAACCCTAACGCCTGATCCCGCATGACCACTGGTGGAGGTGAATTTACTAATAAACATGGCCTTATTTGTTTTTTTAATCAAATTTCATAAAACAATATTATTCCTGTTTAAATATCTGTTTTAAAATCTAGCTACAAAATATAAGTACATGCCCATTATAATTTTAAATTAACTTCCACTGGGTTGTTTAGAAGATAGGCAAATAATTGCGAGACATTTAACCAGATTCCTTCTATACTAGGGAGATTGGTACAAAAGCTTTATATATATATATATATATATATATAATATTTTATCTTTAAAGACGTGCTTAATCATAAAAGCTCCGATTTCACATTTAATTGGTAACGAACATTAGTACAGTATAATTCTGTTCATAGTAAGAATTTGAAATAGCTCAAGCTCTTTAAAATACGAGTATATTACTGAGGTCAAAATTCTTCTTTATAAAGTCTACTCTTGGTATTTCCTTCCTTTTTATTAGAACCAGTCCATTTTGTTTACATTTTATAGCCATTTATATAAAGGTAACACCGTTACCAACAATCATGCATAATTATTTTCAATTATTTCTTTGTACAATACTGTACATTTTAAAATTATATTTTGAAAACTATTTAAAATTACACTCAGATGCTGAAATGACCCAATATCATATATCATTAGAATATAACGAATACAAGCAAATGGTTAGAAAGGTAAACAGAATTCATCAACATTTCTTCGAAATAATTTATTTTAATTTGATAACGTTATTATTATTATTATTATTATTGTTAGTTACGTGGCTTTATCTTGAATATTTGTAAATTTATAATAAAATTACATTTTGATAGTTTAATATTCTCTTAGCTTTTCTTTTTCCATAATCTTTCTTTCATTCTTGAATGTTATGTTCCTTTTTCGTTTCTTCTGTCCTTTTATCTTCACTAAGTGCCGGCGGTCGTTCGGATCCACTTTTAAAAACCCATTTCCACACACTTCTCCCCACAGATTCCTCTTTCGAATCCTCCTTTTTTTTCCCATAAACTATATCCCACCTGCTCACGCCATCATTGGCTGACAGATCGATTCAAAGCACGAAATATTAGTAGTAGGTAGGTTTGAACATTTCTAAATGTTCAACTGGATCTGCTTCTCCTTTCAAATACTGTCCATAATAGAAACATGGTTTTATAAATATTTAACTGGCACTACTTCTCATATCAAATACTGTCCATCATAAAAACAAGATGTTATAAATATTCAATTGGAACTGCTTCTCTTCTCAAATACTGTCCATAATACTCGTATAAAGAAGATGTTATAAATATTCAACTGGAACTGCTTTTCATCTCAACTACTGTCCATAATAGAAAGAAAGTTTAATAAATATTTAGCTAGAACTGCTTCTAATTTCTAATACTGTCCATCATAGAAATAAAGTTTAATAAATGTTCAGCTGAAACTGATTATCATCTCAAATACTATCCATCATAGAAAAAAGGTTTAATAAATGTTCAGCTGGAACTTCTTCTCATCTCAAATACTATCCATCATAGAAAAAAGGTTTAGTAAATGTTTAGCTAGAACTGCTTTTAATCTCAAATACGGTCCATCATAGAAACAACGTTTAATAAATGTTCAAGTGGAACTGCTTTTCATCCAATTACTGTTCATCACAGAAAAAAGGTTTAGTAAATGTTCAGCTGAAACTGCTTCTAATCTCAAATACTATCCACCACAGAAAAAAGGTTTAGTAAATGTTCAGCTGGAACTGATTTTCATCTCAAATACTGTCCATCATAGAAACATGGTTTTATAAATGTTCAACTGAAACTGCTTCTAATCTTAAATACTGTTCATCATAGAACCATGGTTTTACAACTGGAACTGTTTCTCATTTCAAAATTAATACTGTTCATAATACAAATAAGATGTTTGCTTCTCATCTCAAATAGTGTCCATCATAAATACAAGGTTTTATAAATGTTCAGCTGGAGCTGCTTCTCATCTCAAATACTATCCATAATAATAAAAAAAAAAGGTTTAATTAATGTTCAGCTGGAACTTCTTTTCATCTCAATTACTGTTCATCATAGAAACAAGGTTTTATAAATGTTCAGCTGGAACTGCTTCTAATCTCAAATACTGTCCATAATAGAAACAAGATGTTATAAATAAATACAGTAACTGGAACCGCTTAAACTGCTGGAAGGTTTAATAAATGTTTAGATGAAACTGCTTCTCATCTAAACTACTGTCCATAATAGATATAAGTTGTTATAAATGTTCAATTGGAACTGCTTTTCACATCAAATACCGACCATAATAAAAACAAGGTTTTATACATTTTCGGCTGGAACTGATTCTTATCTCAAATACTATACAGTATACATAATAGAAATAAGAATTGCTAAGGCTTCTAGATGCTCAAATAGAAATTAAAATAGGGTCCATCGTAGAACTTGGGTTATAACTCTTATAAAACGCTTAAACCATGAAGATTTTATACTTTAGAAGACTCTTAACTATTTAGAATAACACAGGAAGTTTCGATATAAAGGAATGTTATAGGAGTCGCCAACCCCCACCCCCATTGGCCAGATCTGTCAGGATAGCTTGCGGGAGGGGTTGGGTCGCTGGCAAGGTAGTTGTGTAGGTTCGAAATAATATGAATTTTAGTTTAAAAGAAGTACTAAGAGATATTACAAAATCTGACGTTAAATGAAGTATAAAAGGAATGTAAGAGATTGTACGCTCGCGCACGTGGAATAACTGGCTTACTCGTAAAGACTTAAGGTGGCCATTCTTGATCGTTCCACTCCAGTCACTCCACGCCAAATGGAACGCGTCACTCCAGTCACTCCACGCCAAATGGAACGCGTCACTCCAAAAACTGACCGTGAGTGTAAAATCTCAAGTGGATTTTGCTGGAGCGGCGCGGCTTGACGGATTTCCGTCCTTCCTAAAATCCATCGCACCGCGCCAACACTCAATCACCCCAACTCACCGTGAATGTAAAAACCCGACTTAATGTATTGATGGCGTGGCGCGATGGAGCGCTCTTGAATGCAGAAACTAACTTGACCTAGGACAAGTGCGTTCTGAACTTCGGCCGAGAGAGGAACTGGACTTGTGTCGGGAACTATCACCCCCAAACGTTGGGAAGATATTGCCGTGACGTATTTAAGTTCTTCATAGCTCATCCCTGATACCAAGAAACGTAGGGTTGCAGCTAGCCTTTCATGGGCACTGGTGCACTGCTGCATATTTGTGTTTTCATTTCCCCTCCCCCCTTTCAGTGGTGCTAACATTTGCAGAAGTTTGAAATAGGTCTCTTTATCCGTCCTTATATAGTTAACTCCAATTGGATGCTTCGAGAGTTAACTCAGTCATCAAAGTAACGTGCGAGAGAGTCACCCGTTTACGTAGCAATTTTTTTACCCATAGTTTTTTGGGCTTCCGGCTCTTCACTATTAGGCAAACAGCCGCAGACATCAGTAGGAATTCGTCGTCCATGTCTAAACTCGTGATGAATAAGCACTCGAAACAACAAAGTGCAGGACACTTTCCACTGGCGCGAGGAACGTGGAATGAAGTGATCATGAATTACAGCCTTACATTTTTCATCACTCCAATCGCTCCTATCACACCACTCTGTCGCCACTACACTCCATTCGGAACGATCATGAATGTCCACCTTTAAACTGATGGAATGATGGACAAGGCTCGCGACGCCTTACAGAACTCGAACTCGGGAGCCTGGTCTCAACGGTTGCCTTCTAAGTACAAGTGCTACTGATAACCCGAAGATATAGTCTGCGGGCCTATCCCCGAGATGTTTCGAGTTTATTCCATTGCGAGATCGGGCGTTCACGGGACACAATCTCGAAACTTTTTCTATTTAACTATTCTTGAAAAAAAAAAAATCCTTACGGATTGAGATTTTTTCATTCGGATAGATCTCACTGCGGTTCCACCTCTCGGAATCGTCAATCTCGCAACAGATAGTTCGAAAGTATTTGTTGTTGGACAAAATGAAAAATGGCAGAAGCATTGATGGACTATTTGATAATAAGAAAACTTAAAGAATTCGAAAATGAATTTAGAATAATGCCACGTATATTTCGTGAATGCAAAGACGCTTTTGAGCTGAGTGATAAGAAATTTATTAAATTGTTCAGGCTTAATTAACGTTGTTATTCAAATAGAAAGACATCCCATCCATATGCTGTATGTTATTTAATTTAGGCATTTTAGGTACCTATTAAAGTTATTAAGATAGATCATAAATGATGTAATAAGTTATACTAGTAATATCTTTTTATTTAATCATTTAGCGAATCAAAGAAATATAAAGTATGGTACATACATAAAGTATAATCTGCTTTTGATCTTTTCTTATTTTCTTTCTATCCATCTTTATTTGGACTTTATCGAGCTAAACTTAACCAACAAAAAATAAAGCTGAGCTAAAACGAAGATGGCGAAGACAAAAATTTGGTTTTTTCTTGTTTAAATGGCTGAAGGGTGCGTTCACACAGCTATAAAGTAAATCTTAAATCACAATTCTCGGCACCGGAAGTTTGGAATTTTTCGCTTAATAAGAAATTAGAAGACTCAACACGAATTGCGAGATTTTAAACTCAAGAATAGCTAATTTACGGATATTAAATTACGAGTTCTAGTTGAGCATGGCGAGACTCGCCGTAGTGAGATAAACTCGCAACATCTGTGGGATAGGCCCGCCGGTCAGGCATCGGGCAACGTAACTGCCCCCGAAATTGTTGATAATGTGTCAGCCTCAATGACCACAAAATAAAGACTTTTATAGCTCGATCTGGCCCTTTTCTCCCCAACTAGAGCAAATGTGTGGTGAGTAGTCAGCATTCCTCTTTAATATTAACTAATTCGTTACATCATATTCGCTAAGTCAGCGCTTTCAGTTACGTACGTCTAAGAAAGTATGTAAATCAAAACAAACATCCCAGCATTGCTCAGGGTTGTGAGATAGGGATATTAAACTCGATACCCTTGATTCTTACTGGTATTGAAAGGATCATGAATCGATCTTAGTATTACATTTCTCGATACCTCGATTCTCAGCCCTCACTTAAAGTACTGGCAACCAAGCAAAACGGCAAAATTCAAAATGGTTAATAATCGATTATCTCTCATGTTAGTTCAGTTTCCCTTTTATTTAAATGCCGGCAAATTATAAATGTACTCAGAAAAACTTGACTCGACCTTGTTGATATATTTATCTTGCACAGATCAAACATGACCATTAATACCGTAGTGAAATCTGTGTGAATGTAGTCAATTCCTGCTCATGTTCTTTCTGATCACTTCCTGTTCTTGCCATGTGCTTATAAACACGTTATTTTATGCTAGTATTTTAATATAATCAAAATTATTATTTTTTAAATTGATAAACGACTGCTGGACACGGGAATCGAATCCGCGACCTTGGACCTAGTACGTCAATGCTTTAACCACTGAGCTATTGAGGAATAATCCCGTGCCCAGGGTAATTCGCCACTCATATTTTAAGGCAGAGTCTGTGATGGACATGTGGAATTCGTCGGCTACAAATGTGTGATCAATTAAGATCACGAGCTATCAGATAACGGAGCCACCTTCCACTCGTTAGTTGGCTTGAAGCTGCCAATAGTACATTTATAATGGTACGAATGCGCATACCATGATGGATTAAATAGCTAAGCTATTATATTTGTTAGTTACGGCTATAGCCGCATTTAACTATCATATTCTTTAATCATAATATGTGCACTCGTAGTGGTATTTTTACAATTGGCAGCATTAAGCCAACTACCGAGTGGAAGGTGGCTGCGTTATCTGATAGCTCGTGATTCTTAATTGATCCCACATTTGTAGCTGACGATTTCTAAACGACCATCACAGACTCTGCCTTAAAATATGAGTTGAGAATGACCCTAGGCCCGGGACGATTGCTGGATAGTTCAATGGTTAGAGTATTGGCGTATTCAGCCAAGGGTCCCGGATTCGATTCCCGTGTTCAGGTTTCATTTTTCACTTAAAAATAATATGATATTTAGATGCGGCTATAACCGTAAGTAACAATACGAGGAGATATCAAAAAGTTTCAAGACTAGTTCTGTAAAATGAAAACAGTAGAGCATGGGCATGTGGTGTGATGATCTGTGACCTTCTTCTGTCAGTAGGACAAGTGGCATCGGTCTGTGTGGACTAGTGGCTGGCTGTGTTACACACATTTATTTGATGACGTGCATAGTTGCATTTGTGATAGTTTATGGACCTCAAACTCAAGCAGTGATGGGACATCAAATTCTACGTCTTACTCAGAAAATCTGGAACGGAGACCTTCCAAATGATGCAGCAGGCTTACGGCATGAATCACTCAGAAAATCTGGAATGGAGACCTTCCAAATGATGCATCAGGCTTACGGCAATGAATCTATGAGCCATCCAATGTGTTTAGAGTGGCATTAGTGCTTCAGGAGCGGCAGAACGTCACTGAAAGACGAAGAGAGGTCGTGGCGACCTTCCACAAGCACAAAACTGGATATTAGGTCTTGGAGATCTGGGGCTCTTCCACTGCGAATATTGTTGTTTGGTCTCCAGGTCGTAACCATAGATCCAACTCTTGTCTCCAGTGATGATCCTCGACATGAAGGTTGGGTCATCCAGGGCATGTTGACGGAGTTCCTGACAGACTTGGGCACGGTGCTCCTTCTGTTCGGGGGTCATAAACCTGGGGTAAAAACTTGGTGGCAATGCAGTGCATGTTAAAAAAAAATGGACGTGAGAATTGTCCGCACTAATCTGTATGAAACATTCAAAATGTCAGAAATGTCCTTATTGGTCATTTGGCAATCCTTACGCACAAGTTGCCTAACTTTGTCCACAATCTCCAGGTTTGTTCTTGTGGAAGGTCAACCTGACCTCTCTTCGTCTTTCAGTGACGTTCTGCAGCTTCTGAAGCACGAATGCCACTCAAAACACATTGGATGGCTCGTAGCTTCATTGCCGTAAGCCTGCTGCATCATTTTAAAGGTCTCCGTTCCAGATTTTCCGAGTAAGACACAGAGTTTGATGTTGGCTTTCTACTCGAGTTTGCGGTCCATAATAAAATTGAAAATGCACCCGTGCACGCCATCAAATAAACGTGAGTAGGTAGCAGAGCCACTGGTTTACACAGAATGATGCCACTTATCGTACTCACAGATGAAGGTCACAGCTCATCACGCTGGCGCACGCATCCCCATGCTCCACTCTGTTTTCATTGTACAGAACCAGTCTTGAAAAATTTTGATACCCCCTCGTATATTAGCTTGGCTATTTAATCCATCAAAACTATTATTGTTCATGGATCATTAGTGTTTTAAAATTGACTAGGTTTATTTTTCAGATTTTATATTAAATTGTATCTAATGAGTGTGGATTGAATAACTAAGCAAATATATATGAAGGTAGAGTTTGTGGATCTAAAGGAAGAGGTAGGCCATGTAAGACGTGGCTAAATGTGGTAGATGAATCTATGAAAAAGAAAAATACTAAGATCTTTAAGAATAAAAGAGCATATATGAATTATTGGTGTATGGATGTTGTCGAAGCGAAGGGAGCATGAAAGGATAGGAAAGTGTGGAGAAAGTTAGTAAGGATGGATTAAGTACAGTTTCTTGTCTACCCTGTAAGGAAACAGCACGGCGTGATTATGCACGTATGTATGTATCTAATGTTTAAACAAAATTTTCAAGATTTAATGTTGAAAAATTAATTTGTTGATTTGTAAAAATCGCGTGATTTTTTAATGAATACAAATTGAAAAGTGAATTATAGTGATAAGTGACAATTTTATGACCTTATTTGTTGATTTCCTTAAATAAGAGTTGAACATCTTGTCTGCTTGTGTACTATAAATGCAATAGGCTAAGTAGGCCTATATAATTGTAAACATTTTACATGATCTAAAAGTAGAAGACAAATATACAAATATTATAAGCTAATATAGATTTACTCTTTTATATCCTATGTTTTAAAATTAAGTGATATTTGCAATTATTATCTTGTTTGTTCACTTGTTACCAGGTTTAAGTGTATTTTCCTTGTCATTAATTAAAATCAGCGAACTTTCATTTACCTAAGCTGTATTATACTTTAAAAAAAATTATAAATGTTTTATTCAGTGAGGCTTTATTTGTAGGTAAGAATACATAATTTTTTTATTCCTAATTATTTTAATAATTATGTATAATATGCTTTAATACTTGGTAAAATGGATCTTTTTCCTTGTTAAAATTAAAAATAGAATTGTTTTTATACTAGATAATTTTTTTAGTTTTTTGCTATGTTATGAAGTTGAATAAATATGTTTTTATATGAAGTTGGATGATTTGAAAAATAATGAAATAGGAAATGTTCAGGAGTCAAAATCGATAATTTAAAAAAATTTAGATTGAACTTTAGAATCTGAAACGAGAATCGGAATCGAGAAAAAAAAGGTATCATGACATCTCTAGAATGTTATGATTTATTTGAAAAACCCTACATGCTCTTGAATAAAACATACGATTCTCAATAGTTGATATACATCAAAATGTCAGACATTGGTATGTTACTTTGTCCATACATATAAAACTTGCTATTGTTTCATAACGGGATGATTATGTCGTATTTAAACATCAATATACATTTTATATTTCTTCTTTTTTAAGATCCAAGTTGTGTGTCTCTTTATAGAATGTACTTTTTGTTCACAAGGTGCACGAGTGTTTGTCATAAATTCCATGGTTTTGTGAAGTAATTATAGACCTGTAACAATGTTGAACAACTAATATAACTTGAGTAAAAGAAAGGAAACAAGCAATAAAAAGTTAAGAAAGGAAAGAGTTTGAAAAGTTTTCCCTTCCTTCCCTCTTGTTCTCAGTAATGCTCAAAAACTTTTTAAAAAACCATAACTGTGTTATTACATCTTTTATCTGTATACTTGAGGGCTGCGATAGTTTGTATTGGTCCCATTCATCTTCGGCTATGTCGATGTTAGATATATGGGATAAATGTTTTATGGTACATAGCACTTTCATCCGATATCATTACTCGACTGACTTCATATTGATTTAGTGAAGTAGTCAAGTTGACAATTTCCTCTTTGTTTTATATTGATCCAGTTATGTAATAAGTTGATAACTTCATCTTTGTTTCATATTGATTCAGTAATGTAATCAAGTTGACAAATTCATCTTTGTTTCATATTGATTCAGTGATGTAATAAGTTGTTGATAACTTCCTCTTTGCTTCATATTGATTGAGTGATGTCAAGTTAACAACTTCTTCTTTACTTCACATTGATTGAGTAATGTAGTAGAGATGCTAACTTCCTCTTTGCTTCATATTGATCGAATAATGTAGTCGAGATGGTAACTTCCTCTTTACTTCACATTGATTGAGTAATGTAGTCGAGATGCTAACTTCCTCTTTGCTTCATATTGATCGAATAATGTAGTCGAGATGGTAACTTCCTCTTTGCTTCATATTGATTGAGTGATGTCAAGTTAACAACTTCCTCTTTGCTTCACATTGATTGAGTAATGTAGTCAAGATGGTAACTTCCATTTTGATTCATATTGATTCAGTGCTGCGGGCGAGTTGATGACCTCCTCTAGAACACATATTGATTACGCTATAGTCACGTTATATAACTTCCTCTTTGCTTCATATTGATCGAATAATGTAGTCGAGATGGTAACTTCCTCTTTACTTCACATTGATTGAGTAATGTAGTCGAGATGCTAACTTCCTCTTTGCTTCATATTGATCGAATAATGTAGTCGAGATGGTAACTTCCTCTTTGCTTCATATTGATTGAGTGATGTCAAGTTAACAACTTCCTCTTTGCTTCACATTGATTGAGTAATGTAGTCAAGATGGTAACTTCCATTTTGATTCATATTGATTCAGTGCTGCGGGCGAGTTGATGACCTCCTCTAGAACACATATTGATTACGCTATAGTCACGTTATAACGGGTAGTAAGAAGCGGTGCTAAAAAAAAAGTATAGTCACGTCATGAATTATCTTAGTTGGTAATGTTGATAACTTTCTTTTGGCTATCATATTGATTATTTTATATGTTTATATATAACCGTCAACACTCCTAACAAATAATAAGCTAAACAAATATAATTTCTCATGCTTGATTCATTCCACGATTGTCTGCATGTACAGTGTTTATTTATATTACTAAGTACTGTAGGCATGTCATAATAATGTAATTCTATTTTATTTTGTCCCTTCGTCCTACTACACGTTTGGGTTATACGCGTATATACTAATGTGTTAGGGATTAGGAAGGTTGTATTTAAAATAAATATACCTATATTTGCATGGAAGGAGAGTGGAAAACTATTAGGTAAAAACCACCCTCAGTACACCCGACCGGGATTGAACCCGATCCCCCACGTCTTCAGCAAGCTAGGCTATTGCGAGAGTCACACTTTAGACTATGTGGTCACAGAAGTGGGTGTTACTCCTTTTAATTCAAAATTAATTATAAGCACTATATCTACCTATCAAAAGTGGTCAATTGGTTAATTTTTCCGAATAACAAACCTATCTTCAGAGGTTTCTATTTTACCGGCCAATAAAACATAAAAGCCGTTTAGATGTATTTTCCAAATAGTAACCAACTCAAAGATACTATATTAAAGTTAACTAATTAACTATAAAACTTGGTTAGGTTGATTAAAGATTCAAACCCGCGCTCAGAAAGTAATCTTCTTACAAACTGCTCTCACGCTTTTGATTAAATTTGATTTATTTATCGCGACCAAGAGGATATTTGGCCTCCACTCTTCTCACGATCGTTCACTCTACCGTTAGCTACAGGAATTAACAAATACTTTGTTCTAGTGTGTAATTAATGATATTTAAAGTGGATCTTTTTGCAGGTATATTTATTAATTGTATTAAAATTATAATTAGGACATAAATTAGAGTGATTGTTTTTTCATCGCGATTCACTATCCAGCCGGTCTATCTATATTTAATTACTCTCGTGAGGTAGGGCTTATAAAGGTATAATTTAGAACAAATGTTACTACATTTGTGTGAAGGGTGAATGGAAAACAAATTAACAATAAACGCACCTGAGTCTCAAAATCTGAACTGCGCCTTGCCAGAAAATCAAACTAGATGAGCTTGACTTTAGTCCGCTCACCGACAAATTCGAATGAAATTAAAGTTTAAAATAAATATTAGCCATCATCATTTTCTTTCATTTTCTATCAAGCAAATAAAGTAGACCAATAGTTTACTAAAACATGACTGTGGCTAGTTTGGTTAATTTCCTCTAAGCAAGAATTGACAGTTTAAGTGTAGCTCAAAGGGCTTTACTTCTTTGAAAGTAAAAATTAAATTATTACGATGTCTGATGTTTGATAGAATAACCCAAAAAGTTTTTTAATCATGTAAGACCTGCTTCTATGGCCACAAGGTCTAAGGCGTCACCTCTGTGTTAGATTAGACTGCCGATTACAGGCAGATTGGGCTTTGAATACCGGTCGGGTGTATTGAGGGTGGTTTTCCAAAATGGTTTAACACTCTCCCTCCACGCAAATGGGAGTACATTTTCTTTCAAGTTTATATTACCTTATCCTTAACTCATTACAGTAATTAGTAGTCCTACATACTCGTATAACCTTAACAAGTAGTAAGATGTGGTGCTAAAAAAATTATGTAAGCAAAATATAAAGTCTATTTTATTAGAAGAAACAACATTTTCATGAAAGTATTTTGAAAAATAACTATTTTTTTTACATTGTTCCTTTTAGCCCCAAAGCACGGATAAACAATAGGCCTGACTTTGAAGTCTTGATTCGAACCTAAACGAATTAAAACTTTGACTAAACGATTATTATTGTTTGATCTGACACACAATCGTTTATTTGATCATATTGTAATATATTATTTACTAATTATGAGGTAATCGTGTTGTATTTGGAAGAAAGTACTGGAAAGGTGGATAGAAACATATAAAAGGAACGAACACAATATGGATTTTACAATGTAAAGAAGAACACAGTTCACACGTCTTTACACTGCTACCACTGACAAAGAGGTAATGGCTGCCTATTGGAGACGATCAATTGTCACCGCCCAATCCCCCAACCTAGGTTTCATTCTATCGGAACTAATCAGGGAGGAGTGTGAAACGCGCAACACAACTTCGGAACCAAAAAACACGAAAGGGAGAAAAAGGAAATTTAAAGAATGATGGGACAATTAGATAAGAACATGTTGGAACATGTTCCTATCTAAGTCTCCTTTCTTCAAAATATAATACAATTCCCTCATAAAGTGAAAAGAGGTATTTATTAAATAAATAATTACATGAAAAGTGATGGTACTATTTTCTTAACTGCGTCGGGGATCACACGGCTTAAAGCGTCAAGCTCACTATATACTGGATTGCCCCTGATGAGTTTGATATTGAGTGCACGGGGTTTCCATAAATGATGTAACACTGTGGTTTTCACATCCTCTCTCCACACTATAGCGGGTGCTCTTACTCTAAACAACCCTAACTCTACCTTTAGATTAATCCGTTAATAACCCTTGCATACAAATGTTAAAAGCCATCTAATAAATCCAGCTTTATTCAAGACATGTTCATGTAGTTGTCACATAAATTAAGCATTTACAATATTTTTTCTAAATCTAAACTTTTATTTTAATCTTCGTTTCTCTCTAAATGAACGACAGAGAAATGTATCTTTTCTATATGAATGAACCATGTCAGACCAACCATAGCACAACATACTATGGCAAGGATGATCATATATCATAACTAGGCCTAACTAGGCCCTATTACCTTCTATATTCATTACTGTGTTGACCTCGGTGGTCTTGGGGTAAAGGGTTCCCCCACAGGACATGATGTTCTTGGGTTCAAACCCAGCCGGGGTCGACAGATTTTTCTTGAGCGATAAAAATCCGTAACACAACTTCCTTCGGAGAGGAAGTAAAGCCGTCGGTCCCACGTCGATTGGGGCATGTTAAAGAACCCTGGTAGGTTTGTGAAAATACTTTTCCTGGCAAAATTGGTTGGCCCTTTCGCTCTAGCACATAGAAATTCTCGTGAGCTGATATAATCAGCCGGTTCAGAAAGTGTGCGATAAACACCTCAAATAAATTAATAAATTAAAATTTACCACCGCATCTCACTATCATAGGTTTGTACACATGAATATTAATTACGATTGTAGGGTATTGATTTGGAAGGCTGAATTTATAAAAAAATGCACCCGAATTTGCGTAGAGTAAAAGTGATAAGCCATTTAGGAAAAAAAACACCCTCAGTGTCACCGACCTGGATTCAAATACCGACCTCTCCGACACTGGCAAACCAGACTACGTGAGCTTGACATTTAAACAACGTGACGATGGGTGCGGAGGAGTGTAATGTAGCTTTTGAAAAAAGGGGATGGAGGGGAGACCTACGCTCATAATGGCTTTTTTTTTTGTAAAAGATACTAAGGTCTACATACAGTGTTTTAAACAGCAAACTGAGCAAACCCAACGTTTTAAACAAATCCAGGATTTTTCACTCGCTCTCGGCCCCTGAGTGCTTCTCATACACCAAATACATCCGTTAGTTAGAAACTCAGGGGCTGAGAGCTGGTAAAACACCCTGTACATATGTTAGTCAAATGGGGTACATTGGGATATTTAGGAAACTGGTCTCTCAACATCAAATAATTGTTCAGTTTATTAAATAAAGTGTTGTGCGCCAGCAGTTTTAGGGGAAGATGTGTTTTATAAATAAAGATTTCGTTGAAAAACATCAAAAATGAAGTCAAAGTACCGGGAAATAAGCGTCATATCCGATTGAGTTGAAATTTTTCTGATTCTCCTATATTTAGTGAAAACATATCTGTATCTTTTATAGTTCTGGAGCTATCATAAAGTGGGCTCTTGGGACTTTGTGTTGTGAGTGGTTGACGGGGGGTAGGGGGCGGGGTGCATGGTTCTCGATCTAGCTCCCGTGGATTTGAAAAATACCAGGAAGAAAGATATCTCATTTTACGAGGTATTTCTACCATGCGGACGTCGTGGTCTTACAGAGGAGATATTTGTGTAGTTACATTTAGCTCTTTGAATTATTAAAAAAAAAAAAAAAAAA